>JAGFPH010006714.1:23652-44750 GCA_018207615.1 Philaenus spumarius
ATTTTTGACCTCCCCAAGAAAACTTTTAAAATTTGGGAAGCCAATTTAGCTGTTCAGGTGAAATATTAACCCACATAGCATTGAGTCCGTACCTTTACACCGTCAGTGAATACACGAAGACCTATTAACACTCCTAGAGGCTTCACCAGTAAAAATATTGTAAAAAATAAAATAAGTATATGTAAAATCAAGCACATAACATTTAAACCATATTTTAGTGCCAATCTCTTAAAAAAAAGTACCTAAAAAAAATACCATGGTCCCCCTCTGCCCGTAGGTATGGGCGCCCATGTCCAATGTTTCGACTGATTATTACAAATTGTCAATTCATTGTCAATGTTGACACACAAAAGACGAGACTGAGTAAAACAGGTCGTATCTACTAAGGGGGGGGGGGGGAGATAAAATATGGGACGCTATGAAGGGAGGATTACGATGCATCCCACACATCGCTGTATCTCAAAAATACATAATCCAGCCAATTATTAAGTTTGAACTGAATTATGGAGCTTGTTAGGAATGAGCAAACAGTATTCTACTTACTGTAAGTAGTGGCAACATTTCTTAGCTAGCAGACGTTTCGCTACTAACCACAAAAGCATTTCGGTTCTTCACCTGGCTCACTTTAAAACACCGTGCTTCAACCCCACTACGTTCTAAGGGGTTAATTATTACCGTAATATAAGGAAACTCTGACAACATTTGCAGAAATAGTTTACCAATCTAGTAGAATAATATTTAAATTAACTATTTAAAAAAAAATGAAAATAGTTTTTTCGATGTCACCTGAATAAAATCATAGGATGCAATAAAACTATATATATTTTCTACTCCCGACACGGTGTTTATGTTTTAAAAACGTAGAACGTTTTTAGTTAGGTATTTTTACGCCGCAATGAAATTAAAACTGTTCACAACTGTGTTGCCATAGCAACCTGTTTATTAGCTCAGCTGTTTTACGTAGTCACCTCTGCTGAGTAATTGTTTTCTTTTAATAGTTAGTCATTAACATAACTACCGATCGATTTACCGTAGATGATGATGGTAAAAACACGTTTTTCACCTTACTACATTGTAATCAGCTTTTTTTTGCAAACATAATATTCGGGCTGAAAGTTACGATTTGCTGCCCGAGGACTATAAAGTAAAACAGCTGTGGATTAAAACAAACTCAATCGATACAATATTATGCGGTAATTGGTAAATATACCCGTGCAAACAGCTGATTATTGTATTGTTATTATTTAACGATATTAATGTTGTTAGTTTTGTTAGTTGGTTAGTTCTTGAACGTAGAAAATGTAATTATGCATTTGACCACTAAAAGACAGGTAACTGAACCGAATGGAAGATGTGTCTTTTCAAATAATCATAATTATACAATTAACATTTATTTAAATAACAACAAAAAGTAAAATATAGTACTAAATTAGGTACTGTACCGTAAAAATTTGCCTGATGTCTTAATAGTTTGAATAAATATGTTTATTTTCAAATAAATATGGTTTAAATAACTTATTTCCTCTAAGACCTACCTACATAGTGTAGTATGATCAAAAATAGCGTTCTCACTTCTGCCGAAAGTATTTTGCATTGCCCTCAAAGTATTAATTCGGCATTAGGAAATATTATTTTACATCTTTAAAGAATTAATTCCCACTTTTAAGTGAGAAATTTAGAAAGATAAGACACGAGCTCGGGCCAGCAAACCCCCACTTTCGGGTTCGGCCCTTGGTGCGAAATATACTGTAACAGTCTGTAGAAGTTATTACAACTAGATGCTCTGCCGATGGACGTTTCGCCTCCCAACACCGCATCGGCCTTCGGCCACAAGTGGCTGCTTCGCTTCGCTCGCAGTTCGAAAATTCGCTAAAGAATCTCGTTAATCTTTGGCTCGTTTGTACATAGGTTTGTAAAATTATGAAACCAGGCTGAAATATATTAACAGTAATTACAAGATTAATATAACCTCAAATACATTCTTTAGAAACGTGAGAGGCTTTCATTACGATTTTAGTCCTAGTTCTAATATCTTCTGTCAACTAAAGTTTTGGAATCAGGCCTAAATGTAGTAAAAATTATTGCAGGATTAAAATAACCTCAAATCCCTCAATACTATGTTTAAGAAATGAGCCAGGCCTATATTACAAAATTGACTATTAGAATTTATCTATCATTGCCAAGTTTACCTTTTTTTTGACAAAATAAATTGTTAAATCAGGCCCAATTTATTATAATTCCAATGTGCTAAAACAGTATAAATTAGCTTGTTTTTTTAACAGTAATTAAAAACTGTCCAATGAATAGCTGATTTTGGATAATACTCAATCTCAGTTCTATTCCACTCTATTTCCAACGTGCTAAAACAGTATAAATTGGCTTGTTTATAAACAGCTGTTTTGATCGCTTTATTTACTACTTCGTTGTTATTTTGTAACCAACATGGCAACAGATAAGTAAATACCCTATGTTAAAATTTTTCAACTTTTAAATTAGATTTTCTCAAAAAATTGCGTTTTTACACGAAATACAACTATATAGGTGTACCTAAAAATCAAAACTACACCTAAATAAAAAATTTCTTTGAATTCGTTAGAGCCGTTTTCGAGATCCGCGACAGATACGAAGATAGATACAGAGATACATACAAAGATAGATACAAGAATAGGATAATAGGATACTTACCCACATTGCAGATGTGTTTGACAGGATAAGTTTATAATCTGATAAAACACGATAGGAATTCAGAAAAAGCGAAATGTAAAATTGGAGGCTCGTCACGTTTAGGGAAACGGCAGACGAGCTTCTTTTTAATCAACGACTCAATGTTGTAGATTCTAGGCAGAGTTTTCCACATGAAGTCAGTCAGCTAGAGACGACGCTCAAACTTTCAACCAATGATTTTATCAGACTAAAAGACGAGAGAGAAACAATGAACTGAAGGCCTACTACATCCATTTCTAAACATTGATTCATTTTTACACAGCGTTCGTTGTTTTCAAACCTGATTTTCTGTTTTAAACTGTAATATATAATTACCAAAATTGTAACCTAAAATTACTTCAGCTAAAAAATTCAGTGCAATCCACGTTGTTTTAGTCTACCGCAACGCAACATTCTTTAGAACAAATTAGATACAAGTAATTAGGTATAACCCTTTAATATTAATGTGGAGGAGTAGTAACCCCACCTAATCTACATATGGTCTCTGAATTATGTTAAGGTTATTAATAAAAGTTGGCCTTCTATCACATTTACTACTACTGTAGTGATCTCCAAAAACTGCTCAATTCGCTCACAGACCACTGCGGTGTATCGCGAGCAAAAGCAAACAGTTTATTGTACATTCTTCTATTTTCACGGAAATTACTAGACTAGAAGGGGAGACCCCTGCGTGCTCCGCGCGCCAACCATCAATGGAACCTTCCAAAAACATATGTTATGTTTTATTTATAATAACGGTGTAGGATTAATAATAACCTCAAAACTAAGACGGTAAATATGTTAAATGATCAAATTAAATTATTTCTTATATTTTATAAAAGCAGTTATAATAATGGTTAAAAGAACCAGCAAGGCTCAGGTCTATACTTTAAAACCCTAACCTAAAAGCTAGAAATACAAAAATAATTGCTTCAAATTTTGAAATCAGCTGTTAATGGAAATATTGGAGGAAACAGCCATATTATTTGTTATTTTATTAAATTGGTCGCTATGGTAATAAATGTAAATAAGTGTTGGTTTATCATTCTAGGCCTAACCTAAGAATTTTTTCCGACTAAATTTACAAATATTTCAATTTAAAAAAGTTTTAATCGAAATGAATTATAGCCTATGTTACTCAGCTATAGTGTAGCTTTTTATTATAAAAACTATTTTTTCAATCAGATCTGTAGTGCCAGAGATTACCCCCTACATACAAACAAACTTTTAATATTAGTATAGATTAGGAGAGAGGCACTTGGATCGGGTACGGGGTGGTGAAAAGATCCTGACTCATGCGCAGTTGGGCCAGACATTTTGCGTGAATGATAGGATTGTTTAATATAATAGACACCAACCTAACCTAAAACCGATGTTGGTTGTTAAAAAAATATAAACGATTCTAAATTTGGCTAGTTGTTTGCTATGGCAATCTAAATTAATGCTTTCAAAATTAACGTGTGAAACGTGTGTTGGTTCAGTATAGGACTAACCTAAAATTGTGTTGAGCTTTTGATCCAAATCAACGGTTTTAATCATAATAATGTAACATCAGGACAGATGTTTGAATTATAATCCTCTGTAAGCCTTGTTCGTTGACTTTTGTTTGTTTGCTTTTATTTTTAACCTAGAATAAAAAAGCTGTTGGTTGTGAAGAAATAAGAAATTAAGAAAGTTGCATTTTAATTATTACTAATCACTAAATAGTAAATACTAAATAGTAATTTAAATAGTATTACTTTTATGCAGTGCTTTAAATAAAACGAGGTCCAAACTTGAAAAAATAATATTACTAAATAAGAATGTCTTATCTCTTATCATTCGGCCAATCAGCAGTGCTCAATGATAAGTCTTGCGAGTGAGATGATAAGTCTTTGTGGTTTATAGAAATAGTGTTCTAGTTATAGAAAACCAGGGTAAGTTTAATAACTAAATGTGGTCCAAACTATATCATGTTTGGTCTCATGTAAACTTTTTCATACCTAAAAAGCTAATAATATACAAAAGTTAAAGCATTGTTGGTTTTTAAACATTTCGGCCACCTCGACTCTGAATCATCAATCTCTTATTTGTAGTCATTTGCAGCGCTCGCCGAACATGAGAGCGTGCCGCGAGGCTGGCAAAAGGGTGTCTGGTGCCAGGGCTATAGATTCTATAGCCCTGGTCTGGTGTTCCCAAGTTGTCCCATTTCGATTCCGAGTTGAGGGACAATGTGGGAGACTTTATTTGAGTTGGCTCACATAGTCGCAACCAGGGCTGTATAGGGAAGGGCTATCTCATTACTTTGAAGAGCCATTTGCCGCCACGGACATCTGGGGGTACAGTTCCGTGACGTAACCAATGTGGCAGCACGAGATGCTTGGTAGTGCGAATAGGGATTCAATGTAGCTAAAAAACATACACTATTTGGAAGTAAATTATTCAAAATCTTTTTATGTCGTTTATAAATAGTATTACGAAGCGGCTACTCGCTTGGCTCTAACTCATTATATTTCGTAACAATAGCTTCAGGTTAAAAAGTTCTCAGAGGTTGTGGGTCCTGGTGAAGCAGAACATGTTTGCTGCACTAGAGAAAACAATACATCAAAGTGTCCTGCCATAAAACCTCCCGCAAAATGAAGCCTTTTTTCCCCCGTGAGTTCTTACCGAACGTAACCAGAAGCGCGCCTCCTTGGTACACCTGGACAAGCTCAATGTTAATAAAGCTCTACTCTTCTCTATGAAAAATTTATAGAAAAATCAAGAAAATTATACAGTTAAATTGCTAGGTATACTTTTGGATAGTAGGTTATTATGGGTTATGATCCCAATACCAAGTGTGATATTCAGAGTTGTCTGTCTTTGGTTAACGATCAATAATACTAGTATTAATTTTATTACTAACATTGGCTGTTATTTTTTTAAATCAAACTAATTTTAATACGTTTCTTCAAACAAATTTAAAGAAATTAACCTCAGCCATGTAATAAATCATATGTAAGCAATCGACAGAATATTAGGTAGAAATTTTATAAAAAACGCCGAATTTCAGTGCAGCAACAGATTGAAAATGATTGAAAATGTCATTAAGGGTCTGCTCCAGTAAACGAGAAAGCAACAGGAAACGCACTTCCGGTATCACTGTATCCCTATTTAAACAGTGCAATTTCTTGCAGCTGAACGCTTTGACATTGCCTCATTTCAAACCATTTTATAAGTCTATCTTTTGTAATTGAGTGTTGAAAAAACAACTGAATATTCTTTATAAAATTTCGGATCCGGCTTGCAAATTATTTTTTATTATTAAATTTTTATTGTGTTAGGAAAAAAATTCAAAACTTTGTACTTACTAAATGTCAGTTACTTGAAAAATGAAAAAAAAAAATTAAAAAAATGTAAATTGCAAGACGGATGCGTATTGTGACTGTGCTTAAAATGAGACCTTGCAAACAATTTTATGATAAAAAGTAAACGAAATAAATGGTTTGAAATTTAACATTGCTCTTATGGGATAAAAATCCATTTTATTTTTACTGGAGCAGACCCTTAAGCCCATTTTAATCCCCTTCCCCTAAAATTTTAATGCACATGATTTTAATATTTGAAATACTCACTTAAATTTTGTATAAGTTATCAAAAACTTATTTTTTACTTTAATTGCTTTGGAAAACCAACAATAACTCAGGTATAATGTAAAATATGGTCATTGGATGACAGAGGTTATATATTTTCAAAAAAATATATAAATAGCTAATAAACTGAATATCTTAAATTTAAATTTGATAAATAATGTCAGTGTATTTCGATGCACTTTGAAAGAAAATATCAGGTATACTTGATGTGCTTTGGATTTTAGGCTACGCTTCTTCACTTTTCGTGTGGCAATATCTCCACACATTTCCACACATAATATTAACATTTTCATATTTTTAACCACCTTAGAGTTTGAATTTTTCAAACCGTTTCATATCGAGTCTAGAGGACTGTCTAGGAAGATGTGTGCAAAAGTTGTATTGTAATCCGTTCGGTGGATTTGGAGAAGGTTATTAAAATAACCTTGAAATAATGTATAGGTAAATATTTAAAAAATCAGAACATTAAAAATAGTTCCCTACGTTTAAAGAAGATATTTTCAACTTTTAAATAGTTTGGAATTGAAGTATATACTTTTTAATGAATTAATTACAACTGTTTATTATTTATAGGGTAACTACAGTACATAATTTCAATTTAATAATAATTATTGTATACTGGTGGATCCGGAAATGCTTCGCTATTGCTTGATTTTAGTAGCCTATATACATATCTGATTTAATCTCTTTGATTGTAGTGATCATATTCTCTAAACAATACTGGTAATAAGTGTAAATTGTGAAATTAGTTGAGTAGTTTTTGAGCATGTAGAAAAAGTAAGTGTATGGATTATTATTTAAATTTAAGGGTAGTTATTCCATTTCATTCCTTTGACTAAAGTAATAAAAATGCAAACGGTGTTTTGTATCACTTAAAAATATTAATATATAATTTTAGCTTTGTAGCTTGTACGAAGTTAGTTTATTATTTATATTTATTGCATAGGGGTGTAGGGTATTGCATAGGGTATTGCATTTCAACCCCTTAGACTGTAGTAATTGTAACGTCTAAACACTCCTGAAAATGATGTGGATAAACTGTGAATTTTTTATTGAAATCGGTTGAATAGGTTTTGAGAGGACAAAGAAACATTCATTTTTATGTATACAGAGAATATATAAAAGAATTCTTCTTTTAAAATAAAGAGAAAATCAAGAATATTTTTTTTTCAAAAAATACTTCGTTTTATAGATACAAACTATTTTGTTTTTTAAGAAAATAATAGCTAGAGAACGGTTTGACCGATTGAGTTCAAACTTGGAACAAAGTCTAACCTAACAATGAGATATTTTAAATAAGCGATTTTATCAAATTATGCGTTTGACAATGGCAGCTGTTTGACAATTTCAAACCTAAATTACCCGGAAACAGTAGGCCTACGTTTTAACAAAAAAATGTCAAGATACCTTTTTTGTAACAATTTAAATTCCATATCGGATGGTGTAACAATTTTTATAAACAATCGGATGAAGGATATTAGTTAAGTTATGTGTAATACTTGGTGTGTTCAAATAGGCTTCCTATACCAAAACAGTAAACACTACAATATTGTGGGTACGAATGCTGTTATTATCTTTTAACCTAACTATTATCCATCATCCGATTGTTTTGACAGTTAGTTACACTATCCGACAGGGAATTAAAAGGGCTACAAAAAAGGTCTCTTGAAATGTTTTGTTAAAATGTACGTTTTATGGGTAATTTAGGTTTGAAATATTCAAACATGATTGGATATAATCGTTTATTTTTCCGTTAGGTTAAACTTCGTGCCAAGTTTGAACTCAATCGGTCAAAAAGTTCTCTATAGATATAAATTATTTTGTTAAAAAAAAAATGGTGGATATCTGAAAAACTAAGTGTTTTTGAAAAAAAATATCTGGAAATTGGTTGATCGTGCAGGCCAACCCTAGAACTTCCCGCTTAGTTTGAATTTTAAACGCTTAAAAATGAGTTTATTTGTTAAAATACCAAAAAACGAAAATTTGTGAATTTTTAAACAACGATAACTTTTGAATACGTCGTTCGATTTTCATTTAAAAAAAATCATTCTACGCAGTTTTTAAAGCACAAAAAGAAAATGTACAGGTTTATATTGATTGGTTGAGAAATCTGGAAGATATGTTAAAAAAATACCAAAAAACGAAAATTTGTGAATTTTTAAACAACAATAACTTTTGAATGCGTCGTCCGATTTTCATTTTAAAAAAAGCAGTCGACGCAGTTTTTTAAGCACAAAAAATGTATACATGGTTTTATTATGATTTTCTTGATTTTCTCTTTATTTTGACCCATAGAACCATTTCCCAAGTTTGGCACTTTACTTACGGGATACCCTGTATAGATATTGCAAATCTTATTAAACAGGCTATTTCGTTTTTACTGCGTGTTGCTAATCGAAAGGCGCATGATCAGTTTATACCTTAGGATAATTTTGTATTATTAATTTTCCAGTAAAGAGAAGTTATTACTTATTCTTATGGGTGCGAGTTATTCTTAAGTTTTAAGATCACTACTGAATGTTTACACTATTTAAAAAAGATGTGTATGTGTGTGCGTATGTACAATGTAGACATCTATTTCCTACACAAAATCTAAAGAATAAAAAATGATATCGACTTTGTTTGGGGGGCAATCGAAGTGTATTAACGTCACTTAAATCTGAATGAAATTTCATCAAATACCGTTCAGCGGTTTTTTAAACATAATTTTTTATCTGTTAGTACACAATATGATCGACACAAACTAAATGTTGTAAAATATTTTATGAAATCCTGGTCCATTTTAAACATGCATAATTGACTTTACTAACAGATCCAGAATATCATTATAATTATCAATACCGAGAAGTTGATCGTGTGAACCTCATCGGTCGCACTTTTTGTATAAATAATTGTGATTCTGCACATATATACATAATGGTTTACATACATTAATACATAAACTCAACTTATATGTGTAGGTATATGAATGTTTTATAAGTTAAGCTAATGCGATGGTAAAAAGACAATACATTCCAACGCCAAATATTTTAACCTACTGTTAGATCAGCCAAATTAAATTTCTCCTAAATTGTGAAACATCTGTTTACAGCGAATTTTTTTCTTGTTGTTTTCGAATTGTATAAATTGTGAAACATATGAAAATTATTTCATTCTTGCACAACAACTATGGAGATCAAAATAGGAGTAAGTACCGTATTCATTATTAAATAATATGTAGTCAGATATTTAGGACAATAATGTAACTCTAACACAAGTTATGAACTTAATATGTAGTTACACATTATTAAATACCTTTGGAATAATACATTTACATAACAATAGATTAGATTTATGGTTCATTTTTATACTATGGTATATTATTATGATTTTTGCAAATAGGTTGGAATAATAATATAATATTCAAGAATAATGAATATTAAATCAACTTTATTATTTGGTTTTCATTCCATTTTGATGTAGCCTATGTACTATCGTAAGTTAGATAATATTATATTATATTAACAATCTCACTAAACAGCTGTTACAAACTATTTAAACTTGTGTTAATCGAAATACGAATTCACTAATACACTTACATTTCGAGTTAAAAATAAACTTTATATCATTTAAATCCGGGAGAGATGAGTGCATAACTCCGTGCTCGCTCTGACGAATATTAGTTTTACGTTAAATGTTAAAGTAACCTTTTTAAAAAAAGAATTAAATATATAAATATCAATTTTAAAGCTTTCCTGCACATTTTCATGTTAAGAGTATACTCTTCGATGGATGGCCTTTGTTGTCCAGTTATCCACTTTTTGGTTACTGTGTTTCGTATGCTTTACAGTGTAGACCTACTTAAAAGTTACAAATAAAATCAAACATATTTGATAAGATTAGCTGTTTGGTTGGATACATCTAGACTAAGTGTATGAAATTTAATCTAAAAACTTATGTTTTATTACTTTGACTAAAATTTTTCATAATTTGAAAATATTTTAATGTTAGTTTTAATCTTGGGGTGGTACAGACAAATTACCAAGATGTGTTTTCTTCTTATTTTTTTTTTGTCAATAAGTTGTATGAGCTGCAACAAAATTAAAACAGTTTAAGTCTTTTTGGATTTTTAGTTAAATTTTGAAAATAAAAAAAATTTCGATTTTAACGGCTGCTGTAAAATCTGTATACGCTAATAATTCGTGAATTTATTTATTAATCTTTATGAAATTTGTATTCGTTGTTTAGGGTATATGGTCATGGAAATTTTGAAATAAATCTGTTCATAATTGTACTTTTTTGAAAATAATTTTATTGAAGTGCTTAAAACCTGGTACATTATGTTAGAAATACCTTTATATCTTAGGAACTAGTTGTCGGAAGTTATGTTTTAAAACGAATTTACATTCCTGATGAAATTTACTATAAATTATCAAATTTGTATTAACATAAACGAATAATTATAATTTTACCAATCGATATAATGTATATTGGCTAAAAAAGATTTTGTTATTACCATTTTTTTTTTAAATTCGGAAATATCAAATTATAATATGTTATAGAAAATTTGATTGTAAATCCAAATCTATTTTGATATTTAAAATCCGTTTAACGGTTCGTAAGATACAATCTATCAGCCGGAACCTTGTACTTTTTTTGAACCAAATTTACAGAAGTGGTCAAAAATGTTCTGATTTTTGGAACGATGTTTAAATTTAAAATTGAGGATATCTGGAAAACGGTTTGAGATAATTTAGATTTCTAAAACGTATTCTGTTTGCAATTAGTTTGTCTATAATGTATAATAAAGACGTTTTCTTAATTATATTATTACCATTTTTATAATACTTTATGTAAAATGAAATGTTCCATTTTCGAGGATATTTTCGAAGCGGTGTTGACTTTGAAAAATCGTATTAAATAAACTTGAAGTGATATACGCTATAATTTTTTAGAATCGGTCTGACTTATTGTGTTTTATAGGTGGTAAAAATTTCAAAAGAAACAAACATACTGAGGTTTCTTGAAAATTTTCCATACACAAAACTTTTTGATTTTGGACAAATATTTTTTAAATTATTGATGAAATACTAAACGGCAGCCATTTCGAAAACATAGGAAACAAAATCTTTGTTCTTTTTATACGTGCAAAGGCGTTACATAAAAAGTTCTTATACCACTCAATATCCTATCAAATTCAGTTTTTTTAAACTTTTTTTGTAAAAATAAATGGGGTGTATGAGCGAAATAATTCAAGATAGATCTTCATGTTATGTATTTTGTCTGAAGTTTGAGTAATTTCTGGGTATCTTGAAGAGAATGGTAATGGATTGAGAAACCAGTGGATTATGATTTTAGGCGCTAGTAGTATCTCGATTATCCGAATTATCCGAGGCTAATTAAAAAATATGACAATAATAAACAAACTTGATTTTGTGTCAAAATCAATGCTGTTAACTTACAAATAAATGTATAACAGGATTCAATAATGAATTCATAGCTTGAGAGGATATTTCAATAAGAAAATTTATAATCAAAAATGTTGTGTTAGATTGAACAGAAAGAACACAAAACAGTAGTTCGCCGCTAAGGTATGGGTGATGTTTAGCGGATGGGAAGTACAGTGAATGACGAAGCAGTTTTGTTCCTGTTACCCTCCCCTCCTAGCGGCATCGCGGCATCGTATTTATGACTCACATACTTTCCCACGAGTTATTTCTTATCCCTGCAACTGTATTTTGTTCTTTTGTTTTTAGTCGGTGTCGGTGTTAAACTTTGTGAATGAGAGTGTCATTATGAGTGGAAAACGAAAGCGCGTTGTTTTACATTTAAATAAAAAATGTGAAGCAATTAAACGATTAGATGGAATATGGAGGGGTGGAGGTGATTTAATTAGAAAAGTGGCAAGTGATTTAGGTGTTGGGGATTGTAGACGAAATAGATCGGAAATTGAAAAGTGGGTATCTTAACGGTCTTCAAATAAAGATGTTAGACAATCAATGGTAAAAGGGAGCATGAAAAATTAATTAAGGGATCAGTACAGATTAAGAAATGACCGAGTGAACACCACGTTACGTAATGTTCTAATAAAATAGTGACAGAATGCGATGTTTTAAGTGTAGTTATATGTGTTGTAAGTGTTGTATTATATGTTTGTGTGTTTTTTAATGTTCGTTATTTTTAATAATAACTGACGCGCATTTAAATAAATGTCTAAAAGTTTATGATTCGAAAATGCCTGATTTGAAAGGCGAAACGATCGTCACCAAGTGAATTAATTAAGAAAAGGACTGTGAGCGGAAATTATAAAAGAAAGGTAATTACTTTTACATATATATATATATATATATATATATATAACCAGTCCATAAAGCAAAAACAAAAACAATATGAAAGTATGAAAAACTTCAGAGGCATTATTTTTGTGGTTTTTACTACAGTATCCAATTTTAGGGCCTTTTCTGTTATATCCCCGCATTTACAAACTATTTTCTAAAACTATTTTCTATAGAATGAGGATTAATCGGGAATGTTCAAATAACTATTTATAACTACTCCATAACATATAAGGAAGGAAGTTTCCAGTTTTTGTTGATATTAGATAAGGGTTATCGCAAACGCGTAACTTTACTATTCGACCCTAGCCTAATATTTTTGCAGACAACAACGTTGTTTTACTACTGTTAAATGTTGAATACAGGTAAACATAATGTGACTAAATAGGTTAGGTTAGAACCTTTTAGGTATTTTTGTAATTATTATTTTTGCATTTCTGTTGCCATAGGTTAGCCTAGAGTCGAATAGTAAATGCGGGGATATAACAGAAAAGACCCCAATTTTATTAATTTGAGTACATTATCAAACCGTCTTTGTTTATTTAAAACTATACTAGGGGCTCCGCCCCTGGACCCTTCGCGTCCAAACACCGCCTCGGCCTTCGGCCTCAGATGGCTGCTTCACTTCGCTCGCAGTTGGAAAATTTGCTAAAGAAACTCGTTAATCTTTGGCTCGTTTGTACATAGGTTTGTAAAATTATGAAACCAGGCTTAAATATATTAACAGTAATTACAAGATTAATTATAACCTCAAATACCTGCTTTAGAAACGTGAGAGGCTTTCATTACGATTTTAGTCCTAGTTCTACTATCTTCTGTCAACTAAAGTTTTGAAACGAGGCCTAAATATACTAAAAACTATTGCAGAATTAACATAACCTCAATACTATGTTTTAGAAATGAGCCAGGCCTATATTACAAAATTGACTATAAGACTTTATCCATCTTTGCCAATTTTGCCTTTTTTTTGACAAAATAAGTTGTTAAATCAGGCCCAATTTATTCTAATTCCAACGTGCTAAAACAGTATAAATTAGCTTGTTTTTTAACAGTAATTAAAAACTATACAATGAACAGCTGATTTTGGATAATACTCAATCTCAGTTCTATTTCACTATATTTCCAACGTGCTAAAACAGTATAAATTATTGGCTTGTTTATAAACAGCTGTTTTGTTCGCTTTATTTACTATATTTCGTTGTTATTTTGTAACCAACATGGCAACCCAATAGGACCCTATGTCAAAAATTTTCAACTTTTAAATTAGATTTTCTTAAAAAATTGCGTTTTTACACGAAATACAAAACTATATGGGTGTACTTAAAAATCAAAACTATACCTAAATAAAAAATTTCTTTGAATTCGTTAGAGCCGTTTTCGAGATCCGCGACAGATACAAAGACAGATACAAGAATTGCTCATTTAAAGTAATAGGATATTCCTTTTATTCTTGGCGTGATAAATATTAAGATAACATCAAACCAACGACAAAAATGAAATCATGGTATAAAGTTGAAAGTGCCATGGGTAAGTTAAATGTTAAATGAAATTTGCTTTGAGTGATTACTTCTATTTATAAAATACTAGCAGCCATCCGCGGCTTCGCCCACAAATGAGAAAAAGTTCATGAAATAAATATCGGGTACAATAATTGTGTTTTAAACTGGCATAAGATCCAAGTATCCTGGCGAAAAATACGCCTTGTAGTGAGTTTCGTCCAAATCTTTGAATTTTTTTCTATTAATCAATGTTTACACACTTGATCAGGTATGGACTGTAAGCGCTAAAAATCGTGTTTCCATCAGTTTGAAAACGAACGCATTGATTAAAATTCATGTTACAAGCGGATTCAGTCCGTTTGGTTTATTTTTATTTCCTATCGTTTAAGAACTAAATGTAATAAAATAAGGTTTCTATCTTAAGGGAAAGTATGAGAATTAATACAGTATTTAAGGGTATTTTTAAAATTTTCAGACGCATTACTCTTTTCTCAATTCACCACTTATGAAGCAATACATGTGTCAAACATCTACTCTTTAGATTCATGGGAAGTATAAACAATTATTTTTATTATTATTTGTTTTTGCCATTCCGAATATTGTTAATTGATAAAATCAAATATTAGACTTACCGTCTTCAATATTCCATTTGTTCGTCGTCTAGAACGATGGCCGTTTCGGTTATTCAACCATTTTCAAGTCCATTCGGTTTCCCTTCGTCAATTTTGAACACTTAAATAAATAAACATTAAAACACTTAATACAAAACATTTACACGCACACACGAGTTAAAATTATTTTTATTATAAAGGGGCCGCTACCCTCCATTTCACCAACTAGACACAACAGTTACTATTTAATTGCGTGTTTTATTATTTCTTTCCTATACAACACTTAAAAATGATAAGTGCCAAATTAAAGCTTTTTAAATTTGTGGGAAGTTAAGTAGACTTTATGTTTATGTTTTTGAGGGTGTTTATTCAATTTTTACCCGATAACAGCACGTGACAAAATGCCAAACTGATTAACTTTTTCTGTGCATCTTGTAAGAAATAAATGCACAACATTTCAGATCTCTGGCTTAGAGGAAAGTATAATAATTATTGACCGACCGAAGCGAGGTCTCCGTTTTAGCTCGACCGTTCGGCATTTCGTCTGTCTGTCTCACGATTACGGCCAAACGCCTTGACCGATTTTGATGATGTTTTGCATAAATGTTCCTTATTCCTAGGCCGAGCGATTTATATAAACGGTTATTTTAATTTTTAACCCCTTATATAAAATAAAAATGGCGGCCGGACCGTTTCTCTTGGTGTAAGCTTTTTTCCAAAGCCACTTTGTGGCTTAACCGTAAGTCGAATTTAAAAACGAATAAAATTTGAGGGTAGCAAATTTGATTTTCAACAAAATTGTATTCTTGATTTTTTTGCATCTCTAACGCTAAGCTCACAAAATGGCAGTAAACTTAAAATTTGTTAAAAATCGTCCAAGTTTTTGTATTTTAACCATGTTTTTATACGTTTATTCTAAACCAATTGAAAAGTGTTCCATAGCTTTGTTGCATATAAAGGTTCAAATAATGCATATATGCCAGTAGAAAATTATTGACCATACATGCATAAATGCCAGTAAACTTAAAAAAGTTATTAGCTCAAGAAACAAGCATGTTCAGTAACGAAAGGAAAAAGTTCAACTTTAGGCTTACATAAAAAAGTAGTACACATTTTTTGTAGGGTAATTTTTTTCATAAAAGTAAAAAAGTTACGTAATTTAGTTCTAAATAGAACTGTAAAAAATATTTATCAGTTTCAAATTTCTTATTTTGAAAACACCAGTTTTTATGTTCCTACTTCAAGACTGCTAACAAAACTAGGCCTATTTTGAATAGTAATTTAGGAATATATCGTTTGCCCAAAAATGACACATTGTTATAAGAAAGTCTAGAGAATAAATCAAAGAATTGAACTGTATACTTTTACATTATTATTTCATAAAAGTATTTGACTTAGCTGTACTTGAATTACAAAATGAAGTGGGAAGTGGTGGTACATTGGTTGAGATCACTATCACGTCGCTTTAACATCGTTTGTTTTAATTATTTCTAGTATTGGAATTTATGATATCGAACTGTAAATACATTGTTAAGTTTTAGTTATTTATGTATGTAAATATTTAATTCTATGTTTTCCCTCAATAACGCGATATTTTTAGCTACCGCATTATTAACCTAGATAAAACACAATGCCTCCTAAAAGAAAATCTTTAGCAGTTAAAGCTCAAGTAAAGAAAAAAAAACGAGAACTAGAAACCCCGGAATCGCGGGAATTGCAAAATAATGTTTCACTGGCTTACTTCCTTACTGGCACACTATATTTTACCTAAGCTCAACTTCACATTTGTTATTTCAACGAGCGAGGTCTACTGTTCACACTGTTTTAGTGGTTGTTTTAAAATCAATATTTTGCTAAATCCTTTCTTAGTACACTTCTGCATAGTGGTATGAATGTCCCCTACTAGCTTCGCTCACCAAGCCTGAAATGACGATTGTTTAGCACAGTGGCACTTGTGTCGGGGTAGTGAGGTGGGGGTGTGGTATCCTAGACCCTGTCGCATAAGTAGAAGGGCCAGATTTTTTACGTTAATGATAGGATTTTTACATAATACAGCGATATAAACCTAACTTAAAAACGCTGTTAGTTGTTTAAAAAATTAAGCGATTCTAAATTACCAAGTAGATTACTATGGTAATAAATAAATAATGCTTTCAAGAAATGTGTGTTGGTTCAGTATTTATATTCACAACCTAAAATTGTGTTCAGGTTTTATTCGAATCAGCTGTTTTATTTATAATATATAACAACAGATTTTTTAATTATATTACATTAAGCATTTTTCTTTGAATTTGTTTGTGTTTGCTTTTATTTTGTGACACCTGTTTTATCTGTTATTGGGCTGGCAGTAAACTCCTGAATTTTTACGCTTTAAAATCAAAACATTGCTAAATTATTTCTTACTGTGCGTCTATGATCTCATAAGAATATAACTTAATTTTTTTTTTATTTTTAAGTAGTTTTTGCTCTACGTTGATTCAATGAATCAGTCAGTCAGGACAAAGCCGATTATATAATGTTCTAGGGGGCTCCACCTTCTGGTCTCTTCGCTTATCAGCCCCCATGGAGACTAATGGCAAATCAAATGCAAACAGATCATTGTATACTCTGATATTTCACGGACATAGCGATTAATTATTATTTAGGACAGAGGCACTTGGATCGGGTTAGGATGATGGGGGTAGACCTATTTAATAATGTAAGACTGAGATCGAAATAGACATCCACCATCCACAATAATTGGAATTACGGGGTGCGTTGTATATTCACCAAAGGAAACAATATAATATGTAACAAAAAATGTTTAAATTCAGTACAAGAGAAAGCCACCGGCGACTCCACTGCTTCACCCTATAGCCGTATTTAAACATTGGTTTTGACATTGTCTCACTGTAATCCAGCTTTTGTAATTAATTGAGAGATAAAAAAAAAAACTGAATATTATATATAAAATTACCGATCCTGATTGCGATTCACTTTTAATCATACATTTTTTTATTGTGCAAGGAAAACGGCCGTCGTTAGACGTTTAAAATTGAACTATTGGACGGTAAGTTTAACAAGTTTACTTAATAAACAATAGTCGGTATGGCCAACATAAACAATAATAAATTAATTGATATTGTATAATTAATAACTAAATACATTTATAAAAATTAAAAGTAGTAATTAAATTAATATTAATTTATAAGTAATTACAGTTATAACTAAAATTAGTAATTAATTGATATATTTTAAGTATTACTTGTATCATTAATTATAAAGCACAGATAAATAGTTTTTAATAAATATTACAGATAATATAGGTCTCTAAAAGTGTTGGGTGAAGGACTCTTGACTTAACGGTTTTGCGTAATATGACATAAAATTTCAACAAGCTCTATAGCTACACGATTTGGCCAAAATAAGTGATTAAGGTGTGCAATTTGTAGTGGATTGAATGCAGTTTAAGCAGAATGTAGTTTCAAAGCTTCTTTGAAATTGCAAGCATTGTTTATGAGTTACAAGTGACAAACTAACAAAAACCTAGATTTTCTATAAAGTAGGAAATTTTGGTCTTTTTTCAGCGCGCTCTAACGGCAAAACCGTTTAGCCAAAAAATAGTTTTGGGGGATGCTTTTTGTAGGAAATTTAATGTACTTTAATTTTGTGTACCTAGAAAAGTGCATAATGTTTTGACTTTTTGGCAAAAACTTTTAAAAAGTAGAAAATGTTGAGGTTCTTTTTTTGCGATTTTCGTTGTGAAGCCATATCCGTGGGAAGTAGCAAAGTTGAAATTCTGATTCAGCTTCTAAAAAAACATATAGAACGAGTGGGAAAAAACTTAAAAAAAAATTTATTTTTTCCTGAAATTGGCATCTCCGGAGACGATTTGACTGGACTAAAAAGCCATTTCACACCGGCATCCATGGGCGTCCATGGATGGGAATGGAAAATAATTATTGCTTAACATGTATTTTAATTGGACCATTCATACAGGCGTACATGGACGTTCAAGGACGACTTGGACGCGTCCACGAAGGTTGCTCGCCGAGCAATCAACTTGGAACATCCCAGTGGACGCGCATGCGCAGTCTACCCACAGCCAACACGTGGTTTTTCGCGGGCAGAAAAACTCCCCACTTGTGACATAGCACAGACCACGGATACTAGAATACACGGTAGGGGTCACGCGAAGGTCCCCGCCGCCCGGCTCGGAAACGTGACGTCACCATGGACTGCCCTGCCGCACTGTATACAGACTCCACAGTCCACAATGTCATTCGCTATCCTTATATATAATTCTGTAAGCGAAATTTTAGATTCAAAATTGAGGGAATTTGGTAAATCGGTGGATGATGGGAGGGGTATCAAATTAAAGGTATCGATTCAATGAACGAGGGAAAAATATAAGTTTTTTCTAAAATTAAAAACTAAGGGGTTTTTGGGGTCCCCGAAAAATGAAAAATCCCCATAAGAAATACATGAGAATTTAAAAACATCTGTTTTGTTTACATTTGGTACTAAATAAATAAATTAAAAACATAAAACAGCTGTTCTGTAGTTTACATTCAAACATTTTATCTATACTAACTAGGGGAGACCCCTGCGTGCTCCGCACGTCAACCCCCGATGGAACCTTCTAAAAAGATAGCCTATGTTATGTTTTATTTGTAATAAACAGACTTGGGATTAATGATTAAAAAAATTAACGATTAAAATTAATCGTTAAAAATTTGGGTAACTTTTAACTTAATCGTTAGTTTTAAAACTGATTAACTTTTAATTCTTAATCGTTAAAATATTGGTTAACGATTAAAACTAACGTCAGTTAATTTGACGGATGCCAGGAAAGATTTGTCACAATGGAAATGCCGGCCGTGTGGGTGGGCCTGACGCGACAACATTCAATATTCCTTAGTTAGGGCATTGAATATATATATAGGGTATATATTCAAAGGTTAGGGTTATTTATTGCTTATTGGCAGGCCGGAAGGGGTGGGGTATCTAAAGAAAGATAGAACTAGCTATTAGCCCAGATATCTTACACCTGTAGATGGTACCTGGGCTATTAACTAACCGTAACGTAAACAAACAAAACAACGCCGTTAACATACCCATCAGTGTCATTCAATTAGCCCTTGGTTATAAGCATTCCATTATTACAGTTGGATAGTTTTGTCAATTTTGTATAAGTTGTTTAATTGTTTTGCCCTGTTATAGTGATTGACAGTTTAGATTTTATTTAGTGAATTAGTGATTGTTAATAATGAGTTAGGTCTAGTTCGAACACTAAAACGCGTAGCCTGCAGCCTTTAATTTTGTTAGATATTTTTAATACTTAGGGACGAAAGTATAATTTTGCAGGCCAGTACGATTTTATATCGGTATATACATTTATTTATATAATAAAAATTAATTGCTGTTCCTTTGTAAGCGCATCACTTGAGAACGGCTCGACTAATTTCGCTATTTTTTGTTTTAAAATGTTCGTAATCGTCCGCACTAGGTTTTTATATAAAGAAAATTTTGAAAAGTTTCCCGAAAAAGTTTCAAATTTTGAAACACTAAACACCCTCTTTTTGTATGGACTCAAGACCATAGTGCTCAAAAACAGCTGATCGTATAAAACGCTTAGCCACAAGTCGTATTTGTTTACATTCATTACCATAGCAACTTTACTCAGCATTTATAATCAGTTTATTATTCTTCAAAACCAACAGCTTTTTTAGGTTACATTGACCAACTTAAAGCAAACAAAAACAAAATAGCACAATTGGTTGCAAATAAACGTGTTTTTGTTCATTGCAGGTTTAACCTAAAATTATGTTAAGTTTTTGATCCAAACCAGCTGTTTTATATATATTATGTATCAACCAATGATTGAATTAAATTAAAATATAGTAAGCATTTTTTTTTGTTTTTTGTTTTTGTTTGCTTTAAGTTGGTCAATCTAACCTAAACATGCTGTTGGGTTGGGTTTGAAGAATAATAAACCGATTATAAATGCTAAGTAATGTTGCTATATGGTAATGAATGTAAACTTAAACAAACATGATGTGTTGCTAAGCTTTTTACACGAACAGCTGTTTTTGTGCGCTATGGTCTTGAGTCCATACAAAATAGGCTGTTTAGTTTTTTTTCAAAATTTGAAACTTTTCGGGAAAGTTTTAAAATTTTTCTTTATATAAAAACCTATTTCGGATTATACGAATATTTTAAACAAAAAATAGCTAAATTGGTCCAGCCGTTCTCAAGTGATACGGTTACAAAGGAACAGCAATTCATTTTTACTTTCTCACTATACTATGGTATAGAGAAAGTATAGTAATCGCAAAAAAAATTGATGTTGAGATTTTTGTGGAAATATCCGTTTTGGAA
>JAGFPH010006714.1:52374-75010 GCA_018207615.1 Philaenus spumarius
CTTTCCCACCAAATTGGACACCACCCACTTGGCCACCAAATTGGACATTACCACCAAAACAGACAAAATGACCGAAAGAGGTTATTGAATTTGAAACCTACTGTTTAATACAGACCTGAACATAGTTTAATACGTTACCACTTTTGTACCAATTTAGTAATTCATAAATATATTAGTCTAATAAAAAATAAAACTAATAATTTACCTTGTAGCTCACAGAGCCAAGTTAATACACTTTTTATTTCTGGTCGGTGGACGGATTATTCAAGCATTTTTGAATCTGAATCGAATCAAACACTATCCATCTTAAGCCAATATCCACCATACTGTACTAACATTTATATTATACTACAATTTTTTTACAATTATAAATTTAGTCCTTACATGTTTAGGTTTTTTGCCTCTTGGCCACACTACTTCATTATGGCTAATGTATTTACTGTATACCATGTATTAAATAAAGTTTGTGTTTCTTGAAAAATATGTGTTTTATCTTAATGTATCAATTTTATGGTATTTGTTTACTTTAACTTGTCAATCAAAACTACTATAAACACACAAACCTGAACTTTTTTCTTAATGAATATAGTATTTATACACTTCACTGATGCCGGGAAACCAATATTTAACCATCTTCAACACGTACAACATTAAAATCATTAAAAACTTTCAAATAAAAAGTTCCTTATGGAGAATTACATTGTAAAGTGCCGACATGTTTTTCTCACCGATCTACCAGCGTTGCCGGATTGTTCTTGTTGTTTTGAAACGAACAGTTTAGGCAACTCATTCGAATTATAAATAATGTGATAATACGACGAAATATTATAATTATACAAATATTATAATCATACTGTTATCGGAAAAATACTGTGACTAAACAGTTTAGGTAAGTCCTCTAGTTTTTTTTTTATTCTAATTATATAAAGTGATAATACGACGAAATATTATAACTATACAAATATTATAATCATACTGTTATCGGAAAAATACTGTGCCTAAACAGTTTAGGTAAGTCCTCTAGTTTTTTTTTAATTCTAATTATATAAAGTGATAATACGACGAAATAATTTAATCATACTGTTATCGGAAAAATACTGTGACTAAACAGTTTAGGTAAGTCCTCTAGTTTTTTTTTATTCTAATTATATAAAGTGATAATACGACGAAATATTATAATTATACAAATATTATAATCATACTGTTATCGGAAAAATACTGTGACTAAACAGTTTAGGTAAGTCCTCTAGTTTTTTTTTTATTCTAATTATATAAAGTGATAATACGACGAAATATTATTTCTCAAATGAGGCAACCTTTACTATCTAGTTACCTTGATTTATACACACCTTAATTAGTACAATAACTTATTGTTCGATTTGGCAACGTT
Organism: Philaenus spumarius; assembly: GCA_018207615.1. Lineage (NCBI taxonomy): Eukaryota > Metazoa > Arthropoda > Insecta > Hemiptera > Aphrophoridae > Philaenus > Philaenus spumarius. The sequence continues at coordinate 53,765 of JAGFPH010006714.1, forward strand.
GATTAATTTCCATTTTAAATACGCAGTTAAACGGTACTTCCTATTGTTTGATGCATTTGTTTACATAATTATGTTTGTTACATTATTTTCACATTTTCTTGCTTCGTGGATACTTTTGGGGTTCATATTGTTTAGTTTATTTAATTCTTACATGTTTGGTGTATGTGAAGTGATTTATTTTGTTATAATTACGTCAAATATCGCGGAAAAGTCGAAACTTAACCTATACAATTTCAAGTTTTATTTCTTTCATAACTCCTACAAATATTATTTGCCGGGCAAATTTTTGTTGTTTCTACCATCAGTTAGGTGTGTTCTTTCATGTTATATCAAATTCCCTTAGAAATCGATTGACAAGTTAAAGTAAATTTTTACCAATTTTATTTAGCGTAAAAATTGGGACTGAAGCTACTCTCACCTTCCTCCGCTTTAAGAAATGTACAACGGTATTTATTTTAAATCAATACTGAGTTTAACTTTTGAAATAATATAACAGATATAGTAAACTTAAGTTATCATAAATAATAAGTTTTTTTAGTCAAACTCGTTTCAACGATACGTTGCCATCTTCGGTGATGCACGAGCTACAAAAATCGTAATTCGAACAACATCTTTTCGATAAGTAAGTCTTGCGTAATGTAGAAAATCGTGAAAAAATATATTTAACAATATGAACAAACTTCGCCTATTTTGATATGTCTTTCCCAGACTGGCTTATTAAACAAAAAACTACTTTAACCCTTCAAATGTTTTCTCATATTTTTTTCATCCTTCTCTATTTCAAAAGTACCTAAAGTTTTAAAAAATAGTGATGGTATAGGCACTCGTACATTTTTTAGGAAACTATTCACAATCAGAACTTTTGTGGAAAGTGATGAAACAAATGTTTTTCATTCAGTGCGAGCAATATTATGATTGAGCCGTCAAGCACTTTCACCGGTCCCGTCACCGATTAATAATTTATTGCCACCATGTTTTTTGTTACCGTTAGTTAGTGTTTCGGTACATGTGACGTGTTGATGAGTTATTGTTTCTGAGACAATTTTAGTAAAGCACTCTCGCGGCTGACGATAAGCAACCATTGGAGGTCTTCTCTGATTTATTTAAATACTTAAAGGACAAATTCCAGTAATTTGTTCTCCTCTGAAATACTCCGTAGTGCGGCTTTCTGCAAAAAAAAAAAGATTCTGTCCCTCAACGGTATTCTTTAGTGGGCTTTGATATAGAGAGAAAACTATTCGATCGATTTCGAACAAATATGCACTAAACATGTAAATTTTTTGACCATAAAGGGGGTTGTTTTTCAAAACTTTTTCGTGCATCTATACAGTCCTAATTGACATGTTTGATGCAAATTTGTTCGAAATCGACCGAATAGTTTTCTTTCAGGTAATAAAAATAATATTTATTAGTTACTCTCCTACTTTAATGTATCCCCTTACCACTTTAATACAATTATGAAATCACAGTGAATCTATTTAATAATTTAAATATGTTTGTGAGAAAGTATGTGCCAGTTTACTGGTAGGCCTACCGTTTATTTAATTGGAGTTCAAGATTTACAACAAATGTTTTTAAGTTTAACATTACCTATTCTTACAAGACATGTAGCCATTAGGCGGAGGAGCTACAGACCTATACTCGCGGCCACGAAATTAGGCGGGTGATAGAAATGGCGGTGTTGCCACTTCGTGCTGTAGTTATTTATACAAATACACCCGTCAAGTAAAGATTTTTGAAGCGCAAGGTAGTGTGCTTTCTCTCGAGCTTATGAATCTGTCTACAGAGCATAGTGAAATAAAATTATACCACTGCCTTCAGAAAATGCTACTGATTCCAATGGTATGACTTTTTTTATTTTTATAACGGCAGCAAATAATTAACAAAAATAAAAAACCTAAATTGTAATTTAATTCAAAACCGCCATGTATTGAATTTTTCACCAAGCGAGGATTTTTTTGTCTTTTTGGTTAGGAAGATTTCGTCTGCGGTAAAGTTGTAGAAAATCGTATGAATAAAATTTTTTGTTCGAAACTTTTTTTTATGAGATTCTTAGTTTAGTTGTAAAATGCATAACTGTATGAAACAAAAACAAAGACACGCGGGTGCTCGGCGAGAACCGTAGCTCGTAACCCTTGTTTAATGTTGTAAGTTACTATTTTATATTCAAGAGTAAAAAAGGAAATAATTTAAATGTTTATAGACAACATTTCCTTTACATAGTATATGGTGATGATGCCATTATTTTTTTCGTTTAAGCCATAATTCCAGTTATTTTGTTCTTATCTTAATAAAATGCCAACAACGTTTTTTAGACTTTTTAGTTAATTCCTGAAGCGAACTAACTCGTACTGTGTGTGAATAAGAAATGTAGGCTATATTTTAATAATAAAAAAGTAATTAAACATTGTATTTTCGTAACAAAGTATTTTTAAGCCTTTATTCATTTTGTTGTTCATTTAGCACCCCACAGGAAACATGTGCGAGATTGAAGACACCACGGTCGTGAACAACTTTACTTCCCATAATTTTCCTTTACCTCGTTTTTACAATGTATTTACAGTATAAATTATTCACTATAAATTAAAGTTTATAATTAATTTAAATAAATTTCTGATATTTTTTAATTATAGTAGGTTTTTTTGAGTTAGTAAACAATAAACATTTATATTTATTGTATGAATATTATTCAATACAGGTTTATATAAATATGTGTATGTATGTTTTTAGACCTATCTATATAAAGATTTAGAGAAGTCAAGATTTTTTGTTCAAGACAGTTTTTAAGTTATTCTACTTTTAGTTTATTTTATTTTATGCCAGTGGAATTTTTTCTCTATTTAGAGTACATTTTAAACTTTTTCTTTTGTAGGAATGCCCAATATAGGTTTTGCCTAATGGATTCCTATTTATCGCTAAAATATTAAATATCTAACATAATTTTAAATTTATTTGGTACTAATTTTGTGAACATATTGTAAATTATTATTCTCATACAGTTAAAAAATGTTGTTTTCTTTTTTAACATACAAATCATTTTGTCAAAAATATACATAAATTTGAAACGTTACCGGTAATTAAGACGTTACAATAACTGTAAAGTTATAAGCAACTTGATAGTTAAAAAACGAAGTCAGTTAATAGAATTTACAATAACTAATAACAGTCTGTGCCAGTCGATAACACTTTTATAGGAAAACAATTTCATTGCTTATCCCTACCGAGTAGCCACTAGCCAGGCAGAAAGGCAACACTGCACGGTTAGTGTTGCCAATTCGTGAGTGGAGTAGGCGAATCTCGACCTTCCGTCGCTAGGCTAGTTACATATCCAGCAACACCGCAATTTCTATCACCCGCCTAATTTAATGGCCGCGAGTATAGGTTCTATCACTTCCATAGTCCTGTAAGCGCTATTCAGGGGTGCCCACAGCATGGTTTGATGGCGCAAGTTGCTTGTAGTGCAGTGTAGAGACGAGCCGATAGAGGGTGCCGCATGTGGTGTAAACAAAGTATAAACATATTATAGACATTTACAGCATTGAGAGCCTGCCAAGGTCATTCTGCAAACAACTGCCCCCCCATGGTGTAAATGTAAAACGGTGTAAGTAGATAAGGGGTGCTACTCAGAAAGATGAGTTTTGGACGGGTTCAGCGCATTTCATCAGATGACGTCACGGCTCGAATAAAAAATGCAGCCTTTCGTCCAAACTGCATTTGCGCATAAATCATCAAAAAATGTCTTACAAAGTGTATATTTTTGGTTTCTGTATGAAACGTGCTTTCCAACAGTATGAGTTTGTAACGATACAAATATGAAATTTACTATACCGAATTACCTTCATTTTATGCTCTTTAGATTGGTGATTTTGAAAATGACGTGAAATAAATAGTAAAAAAAACTTTCCCACTACACATAAATATAGTGTAGAAAAAGTTATTATTAGAAATAATTTGCATATTATTAGAAATATTTGTCTAAATTCAAATAGGGTTAAAGGTTGACTATTTTCTAACTTCAATATCAAATTTACTTCGTTAAAAACTACGTTTAGTTACATAGCTTTAAAACGATAACAAATTAATAATTTTTAAATGAGCGGAAGTGAGTGAACAAGTTTGTCTTGTCGTCTAATCAAAGAAAAAAACTTCTGTTCAAATCATAAAAAATCCATTGAAAGTAGTATTACTATTCACTTTTTTTTAACTAATTTTTAATACAAAACAGTTTTATTGACTTAGGTATTGCTTTTTTCTTTTTGGATGGAAATCACTTTCTTCATTTGTATGGTTGTCCATTTTACATATATTGCAGTTGTATTTTCGGAAGAAAAATCTGTTCGGTGTATTATTATTTATTTATTTTACATATTGTGTAGTTTTGTCCTACATTGTTTTATATATTGTTGGTCTTATATTCATTTTTTTGACCCTTGAGTCCAAAAAAGTGGTTTTTACAAAATGTCTGTCTGTATGTATACAAAGCTAGAGCGAAAACTATTCGATCGATTTCAAACAAATTTGCACCAGACATGTCAAGTAGGTCTGTATAGATGCACGAAAAACGGGTTTGAACAATTTTGAAAAAACAACCCCCTTTTTGGCAAAAAAAACCCAGAAAAAATCAGTTAGGGAATTGTTTTTTTTAATAATAAAACAGCTCTAACAATTTTGAACAAATTTAGCTTATTTGAAGCCTTTAATGTACCCTAACACATGCAGAAAACCGTATCTTTCTAAAAATTCTTGTTTAGCTAATAATAATAATAACTGATTTTTAGGGGTTTTTTTTGGCCAAAAAGGGGGTTGTTTTTCAAAACCTTTTTTCATGCATCTATACAGGCCTAATTGACTTGTTTGGTGCAAATTTGTTCGAAATCGATCGAATAGTTCTATCTCTAACTAACAATAATAATATTTATTAGTTAATCTCCTAGTTTAAAATCACCTCTCCTACCCCTCCTACAAAAATGAAGTGACTGTGAATCTGTTAAAAATTTAAATATGTTTGTGAGAAAGTATGTGCCAGTTTCTGGTACCTTTTATTTGAAATGTGTTTGTTTTATAACCTTTCTGTTGTATATTTAACCCTAATGTGTGTACAATTTCTGTAAGTTGCTCTGTCATGGTTTTAATGGTTTCAAATTGTCTAGTTCCCGTGCTATTGTGGTTTTCCGTGATTCTTAAGTATTTTTTGGTGATTTAGGTTTTTTTTTAAAAAGTTGTTCAATTTTCCTTAGATTCTTTGGTCTAGTGTTCTATTCTCCATTGTTATTATAAGTTCGCAAATTTTAAGTCTTAAACCCTGTATTACACGTGCTATTATTTGGTTGTCTTCGACGTTACGGTATGTAATTAATAGATTGATTTGTGATTTGGCTGTCCATCCGTAAGCTCTTGCAGCCACTTCTTATCTGGATATAAAAGTATGTGTATCTTCAGATGGTAAGCCGTGATATTGGGAGGGTTGAACTAAGGGTATTTTCTCTTTCCTCTCCATTTCAGTGTTTTTATTTTATTTGGGTGTTGTCTTGCTTCTTCGTAGATGTGTTCGTTTTTTCCTTTGATTGGACCGTATGAAATTTTGAAAGATCACATTTGAAAATTTTTGTGCCATCTTATGATTTCGTTCAGTGATATCTTATTCGATGAAATTTGACCTGGTACGTCCGTTTTGACTTCCATTTGCTATCGGGTTAATGTTGTGATTGAAGCGACTGGTGCGATCATAGCTCTGCGATTATCGCTAGAAGATAATCGCCGTCAGACTGTTGTTATTGAAGCGATTATTCTACCAGTCGCCCGTTCATAACAAGACAACAAGACCATTTTGAACAATGCAAAGCAGGCGCCCGCGATTATCGCAGAGCGATGATCGCACCAGTCGCTCAATCACAACGTACATTTACATCTAACGCGTCTGGCCTGTTAGTTTTATTCCATTAAGTTCTTTTGAAATCTATTTGATAGGCTATTATTAATTATTATTATTATTATTAGTTATTTATTTAAAAATCTTAATTTAGGGTATTCGTGTTTATATACCCCAATACTTACACTTTGTAACTACTTTTCAATCAATGTCTAATTTTATCAAAATAATATTAAAACAATTTTATTCTCACTTAATTTTCTGTTGCATGAAATATCATTTATTTGTATTATGTTTTTGTATGTATTCTTCCAAATCGGTTAAGTATACTGGTCTTCAAAATGTATTGTAGTTTCTTATTGTTATTTTCTTACAACATTTTATTAATTATTATCAATGAATGTAAGTATTTTTCAACTATATATTACTTTTTTTATTAAATTCGAATAGATATTTTAATACTTTAACATGTTCCATTACATACGATTGCCACCAATAACAAGCATTTCTTTTTCACCAAGCATTAGAGCTTAAAGAACGTATTTAATATTATGTTGTCTTCTACTACTTTCAAAAGTAGTAATGTGTTGTTTTTGTTAATAAATCTTACTGAATTTGTGTATTTGTATTATTTTATAAATTACGTAGAACCTCCTTTTTCCATAAACATATTGTTATGAAAAACTTTAATAAGTTATTGGATTTAACTGTAAACTTTATTTACCTAATGGATTGTTTTCAGAGAATAAAATAACACTTTTAAGAAAGAAAAAAAACAATTATGCATAATTATGTTTTTTTTCTGCTAAAATGGTATAAAATGTCTACTTTATTTGGGAGAGGGAACCCACAGGCGGGTTTGGGGGGGGGGGGGGATTTGCGCCATAGGCTTTGGGGGTTATGGGCACTCCTGGCGCTATTTATATGGTATTTATATTGCAATTGCAATATATCTTGCTTAGCCTGTATAAATGCTTAATATACAAATTACGTAAACTATTGTATGTCTAGAAGGCATTAATTTGTAAACGTAATACTATTATTTATCTTCTTCGCTACCTGGAGCGAATATGCTACAACTCTATAATTTAATGACGAATAACTAGTGCGCATGCCCCATTGTGTTTAATCCCTTCAACCTAGATAAGTATTTCCCACTGGCGTAACAAGTTACTAGAGTTAATTGAATTTCGACACTTCTATTGTGATATAGTATCATGTCTTATTGACAACTTTAATATTGAAACAGTTCATTGTACAATCTCTCTAACTTCAGTCTTAATTCAATGAATATTAGTTTTGTGAATAATAAAGGTATAATTATGTTGTTTGTAAAATTTGAAAACTTATTTGTATAGTTTCTTTTAGTAACTTAAAATACAATTGCAGTTCTTTTTATAAAGATCAGTTAACTTAAATCCCGACAGTTTTAAAACCAACCAACCAATTACCGTTTGCTTTTCTTCCACCGTCTACTTACCACAGATATAAACAGTTTAATCTAGATTCTACCATGAGCTGAATATCAGTTGTTGATATGTATTGGAATACTATTTCCGGTTTCTCAGAGGAGCCATTTTGAATTGTCTTGTTGATGATGACAATAGTGTCTTGTGGCCTACACGAAAAGGTTTCGTTTTGATGGCAGAGAATTTGTCCACGAGAAAAATATTTGCATTTGGTCAACTAAAAATATCTGACAGTTCTTCATCAATCAAACATGATTCTTATTAAAAGCTGCATTATTGATATTAACTTTATTAGCGAATTTCCATAGGAAAAATGAACTATTACAGTGGCCCTTATGGTAAGACCCAAGGCCGGGAATAGTAAATGAGAACCGATCAAGGTCCCCAGAACATGTTTTGGGGTGTCATTAAAAATCATATATATATATATATATATATATGTATGTATAAAGGCTAGGTGTTCCCACTCTAACGGCCGCATTTTAAGTCCGATTTGGTTCAAATGTTGGTTGTCTATGTCGCTCGGACGAGTTCGTTAGCCAAAAAAATCCAGCAACTGGAAGTACTTTTTTTGATCGGAAGTAACTATTTTTTGAGATTTTAACTACGAGAATGAAATTTTTAAGGTTTTTTCTAAAAGTATAAACGCAAGATGTTATTCTGAACATTTTGTTTTTTTACGCGACCTTATAACTGGCTTGGTTCCCCCAAAATCAATCAAAACGTAAAATACCATAAAATCACCCGGTTTTTACCGCAAGGTACCACTAGGCGCAACAAATTCCACTAATATATTGCGTACCCACACAGACAGCTGTTCAATGCCTTCGTGAGTACACCTATTTCCCAAATTGTTGGTTGAAACCCTAAAACATAGGCATATAAATTTAATTTTGGAAATTTGCTCAACTCACGTCAGTGGTCTAGCTGCGTGGTCGAATTATTGAATTTTCTTTCGTTTTATGAGACTACAAAAATGTGTTTTTGTAATTAAAGAGTAGATTTTTGACTTTTTATGCAAACTATTTGCGACGGTGTGCGTTTCTTTCTGATCCGTCATAGCACACTCCATCGCCAATAGGGTTTTACGTCTCTGATACAGTATTTCTGTATTGAAATCATTTGTTTCAAAATTTACCTCTCATCGCATAGATACTAAAGCTATTATCTTGGCTCCAGTCTAATACAACCCGATATTGGTTTCACGGTGTCTGTTTGAGTTGAACTTAACTAGACGGCAACTTCCTGAAACCTACAAGTTGTCCATTGTCTTCGGAAACTTAATTGATTCTGAGACTACCCTCTGTAAGTAAAAATACATTAATTATCAGGCGGAAATTAAAGAGAAACTTCTCCGAAGTAATTACGATGAACTTCTGGAACACCGGGGACGTAAATAAAGAAAAATCATAAAATGGTATGAAGGAGAAACGGACAACCATTTGATGTGAAAACAAATTTACCGTTGGAGAAAAGTTGGTTCCTAGAAATAAAATAAAACACAAAGAAACTGTTAAGTATAAAATCTTGAAAAGTCCAGGAAATGTTTCGAAATTTATAAACTACAATGTTATGAAATTGAAAATCTGATACCTTTTTATAAGGGTAATTCATAATTTTTAAATGTTAACCTTTAATGAGTGATAACATTATGACCTTTTAAAATATTATCTTTAGACTAACAAATTGGCATAAAGTAACGTCAATTGCAATCGGAGCCAAAGAGTTGAGCACTTAATTTGATAATGCTGCCATTTGATTTCTTTACTTACTTTCAAAACATAAAGTTTACTATTAAACTTGAGTTGGATATAATGCCCTCTAGTTGTTGCTTATTAATTACTATTAAAGTGAGTGAACTCCGAGTGCTAATAAAATTGTAATTTTTAGTTGACTACCATTTAGAGTTGATTAATTTTATCCCATGTCTGGGAAAACGACGAGTTAACCATACGAAAAGGACAACTTCATTTAAAATTGTAATTTAAATGTCCCATATTGTGAAAGTTTCAAGGTGTTCCGAGACATCTATATTATATACAAATGTAAATTATTTGCAGATTTTAGCTGTGTACCTATTCATTTTTAAGAGATCAGCTGTTGCATAAAATACAATATTAATCTACAATATGTTAAAATAACAATTTGCAAAACACAAGTTTGTTACAATGATCAAATAAAACAATAACTCACTAAAAGCTCTTTATGTCTTTAATTATCTTTATGTCCCATAGGCAGATATTTATTGTTTCACAGTTCCAAAGTATACTAGAAAATTCAAACCACCTCATTGCACTTAACCTATCAAGTTTACTTTGTCCTCCATGTAGGCTAATACAATAAAGTACGTTGGATGCAGTTTGAGAGGATTATTCCAAAGTGTAAAACCTTAATAAATTGCTGCATTAAGCTATCCAACTTAACCGTGTAAAATAAGAATTAAATTAGACTTAATCATTTGGTTAAAATGTGAAATGAAAAATAAATACATTATTAAAGAACAACCAGTGCTATGAAATAAAATCATTGGACTTGAATACAAATCAAGCAAAAACGTTTAGCATGTAGTCTTAGCTCTTGATTCTGTCAAAACCGTTTTAGTCTTAGCACTTGCTTGGACATAATAACCTTTAGTTTGTTAGCCAAATCCTATATTCAAAACGGTGAAGTTTGGTACCAATTTCAATGTTAAATAACCAAAACATACCTTTTTAATATTTTTGTGTTATTTTTGTCAAAAAACGAAAGCTGTATTTTTTTTCCTTAAAGTAAATTAGATTGATGCTGAGGTTTTTTTGCAATATCTCTTTTTGCAATTGAGTAAAAAATTAATAAAGTTTACTATTTTTTTACTATTTAAATCATACGTTTATGAAAACAATAAAACAGTTTTTGAAAATGTACTCAGCAATCAACATCCGAAAATGATAGTACTTCAAAATAAAACCAAATTTTTAAATTTATTCCACGAATTAACATAAAAAATTACTTATTCTGTAGCATTGCTCTTATGGAAATCAGCTTCAATATGGCGGACAGGGTAGCGCCCCCTTAAAAATAAAACATATGTACAACAAAAAAAAAAAAGGGAAAAAAAGTGAATATCTTTAACACTGTAAAATGTTTTTGGCCTATTAAGTTTTATTTAAAAAATTTAGATAAATAGGGCATACAGTAATTTTATATAAACGTAGATAGATATCAATTGATAAGGAAATGAATGTCTTAGCGCACTTTTACGAACAAATAATAAGTATGGAAAAATATCAAAAAACTAAATTAAATTTACTATGATTAAATTTTACAAAAAGACAAAACGATTGAAACAAATGGTCTTCCTACCATAAAAATAAACTTTTTTAGCCCTCTTTAAAACGAATGAAAAATTATGTAAATATGTTTTTACTAACTCCCAAAATTCATTTTAATAATTGTAATAAAATTATTGTACTTTTAACTTTGGTTTTAGAAAATAATGTTTTATATACTGTAATTCTATATTTGTATAATAAGATACAATCTTAATTAGTATTAACCACTCACTTTAGTTTCCTAAATTGTATATTCACTGTGACTGTAGTTTGAAACTTATTTAGTTAATCATGGTTAATTGCTTCACTATGCTTGAAACTATATTTCCTTTTACATCTGATGTAGATCTTATATTTGGATTCTTTAACATCAAACATTTTGTCAATTTGACCTTTAATAACATTATTTTTATCCTGTCCATATTTTACACCGACATTTTTTTTAACTAATCCAAATATCTGTGCATCAATTATTTTTGTTATTTGTATGACGTGATCTTTGAATTAACTAAGAAATCTACTTAGGCCTATATATCTTTCAAAATCACTGTTATATGCTTAAATTTTCTCATCAACTTAACTTAATATCTTTTAATTTCAACATCGTAAAAAATAATATTTAATTATTATTATTTATTTATTTATTTGCAACAAAAATGTACAAACAGGTCAAATATCCCATCCAATGCTAGATAGCCTATCAATGCAATACAATATATAATAATATACAAACTTTTAACAACAAACTTAAAACATGTAAAATAGCCTACTACAATACTAAAGACTTGCAACTGTTCTTTAACCTTCCTTCTAAAGGTGTTAGAAATATTTTGTGAATCCATAATATTATTTAATATCAATTTATTTATATTATTCTCAAAAAATATACACATAAATTAGCACAAATCATATCTATTTATCTACATAATTTATCAATTCTAAACGAGGTTTAGGCCTATTGTATATATTTCCATAAGAGTGGAAATAATAGGCCTACTTATTTTATCTTTTTTAGAAAAACAACCCCAATGCGTTTTCTTTCCATAAACTGATGGATCCATTCACCCCATTTCAATCTGATTATCAGCCGATTAGGCTAATAATATTAGTCACGTCTAAATTATTCACTTTAGTTATACATTAAAAATATATTTTCATACTTAAAAATCACCCTGCACGTTGAAGAAACAACGCCCTGCATCAAAAATGCACCTTCCATGAAATTTATGTACAGGGTTATCTTAAGTTTTTGTATAGCGTGTACACAAACTTCTTGTCTCAACCAGCTAATAAGACATTTATCAATAATTTAAAACATGTTATAAACCAAACCGCTTAACCAATGTAACAGCTGCACAAACGCTTGCATTATTACAACTAAAATAAACCTTTTTTAACTGTGTTAAACACAAAATAGAAATGCGTAGGGCCTACTACCAAAACGTTGGTTCACTTCACTTATGCATATTTTTCTGCGTGCACTGTGTTTCTAATTTAAATCCACGAGCTGCAGAGCAAATTAATTTGTTTCGCCCTTCGCATAACTACGTTTACACTACGTGTAAGTTTATTCGATAAAATAAACCCTGAAGCTTTAAGTTTTATTTTGGGCTTCGTTGCAATGCAGAAGGGCATTGTGCTCGTTGTATATTTCCGGATACAGCGAGGGCAAAATGTATTCAGATAGCCTATTCGGTTATTTTATTGCGCCAAATTTATAAAATTTGTGTGGAAAAAGGCTATTTATTTAAATATGTGCTTTGTACGCTTTATTTAGTACAGTTTTCGAAAGAATTCCTATTGCATTTGTTTTTCCATGAAGGTTTTTCCGTACAAAGGCTAGCATCCGCAGTTTAGCGTAAGTTATAATACTGGGTAGACAACTGTATTTTATAAATACACACGAATAATACACCATAATACATACAATGAAATTCTGCACAAGATTCAGTTTAATTATTTACAAACAATCTTTGGGCAATGTACATTTGGTAACCTAAATGTCATTAATTATTTCTGAGAAGTTAACCATCATAGGCCAGCTAACTAGTTTTGCATCTAAAGATTTCTTCAATAAATGTAAATACAGTAATTAATGTTTTAGGTAAAAACAAACGCTGTGAAGTTAGCAAATAGTAAATATTTAGTTAATGTATTGCTTTATATGTTTTACATTATAGTACTACCACTTACATTGAATTAAGTTTAACCTCAGGGTTTATAAGTTAAAATGAACAGCTGGAATTTCAATAGCAGCAATTTTTAAAGTTTTTTACTATTTTATTATTTTAATAAACTGACCATTACAATTATTATGTATAATATGTACAAAAACTCCTTTAAAAGATGTTTGTCTATATTGTTTTAGTACAAGTAGTAATGAGCCTATGTTACTCAAGTTATCCATCAGCGAACAATTTTTTTAAAAACTATATTCAGGAAAACATTTGAGTTTAACCAATGAATACAGAAACTATAGTTTCTGTATTCATTGGTTCAACCCAATCAAGGTTTGGGTCTTTATAATATTAGTATAGCTGAATTTATTTATTTCAACAAATAGTTACAAGTTGTATGATGCTCTTGAAGATTGTTATTTTTGATGTTGCTATTTGAATCTATAACTAGTTTGGAAGAAATGTTAATTGAATTTGCTTGCCCTCAGTCAAATAAACCGCATACATTTAATATGATGGATTTTTAATTTTTGTATTACTATTTTGAAACTCATTGATTTTTGTAGGATAACAGACTCGTTAACAATTTGTAATCTAAGACAACCGGATATGCTTATAGTATATACAGGGTAGTTACAAAGTCACTCCCCCCTTTTGTGTGTTGTTAAAACAAACAAATATCCTTTGGGGAACTATACCAACTTAACCCAAAGTATCTTTTGAAGCAATCGGAAATTTTGAGTGTCCCCTAAAAATGGTGGATTTTGGGGGCAACTCACAATTTTTAAATGGGAAGTATGGTCATGTGAGACCTCATTTTAAAGGTCTATTTAAGACTAGGAAAATGACATAAAGAAAATAAAAATCTGACCACTCAAAACAAAAAGGCGGCCCTAAACGTGTTGAAATAAATCGACATAAAGATGATAATATCTGGAAAAGGAAGAGTTTAGAAAAAATTTCAAGCGACAAAAAATGTTTATTTCAAAGTGCTTGACCTAAAAAATTGCTTCCAAATCGATTTCGTAAATTTTATTTTTTACAAATTACATCTTAGAAAATTTTGTAAAACGTAACATATGATTATAAGGGAAGTGCATATAAAAGTTAAAGAAAGAAAGTGAACAAGATATTATTAATTTGTTGTTTTTATTATTTGTCAATTAAATTTCTAGGGGAGACTACCGAATGCATATATTATCTTCTATCTCCCCTTGCGTTATGCATAACCTGATTATAATCGGCCCTCATTCTTAAAAATTTCTTCATTGAACTTAATCGATTAGTGTTTTTGGTTGAGACAAATCACATTAATGTTAACCTATCTTGGTCAAATATATTTACTTAATTTGTTTAAGAATATTTTACATTAATTTTATTACAGTAGGAACTTTAATTATGTTATTGGAATTTAACAGCTGGCATTACAATTGCAGCCATTATTTTAAAGTTCTTTGACCATGTTATTTTGTTAAACTAATTGATCAATCTACGCTCTTAAGAGTTACTTGTTTTCAGCACCTAATGTCAAACTAAAATAAATTATCAATATATTTCTGACATTATCTTTGGTCGAATTGGGCACTGGCACTTTATTTCATATAGCCTATGATGCAGTATAGTGTATGGCCCGGAACAAACGGAGTAATAGTATAGATTATTTGCCGTGGCCATCACATCAATAGTGGAGCGAAGGAGAATTATTAGAGCGTATACATTCAGGGCTATAGAATACAAGGGCTGGTCCACTCCTTTAATGTTGACGCTCGCCGACTGTCCCAACCTTCCTCTCGCCCCCTCTCCTATGTGACGTCACTCTGGTACCATGACACGCCGCGTAGCACGGTTCACCTTAGCTCTCACGTGTTATTTGATTTAACGTTGCAGACGATAATTCTTTAAAAAATTATTCAATACACACAATCACCTAAATTATATGTTTACTAAGTTTGGTGAATATTAAGTAATTATTTTGTTCAGTATAGTGTTTAAAGAAGGTGTATTATAATTCCGCCAGATTTTCGCCTTTTTAGGAATATTCAATGCTAATTTTCTCGAAGAGGCATTCCATGAATTTCTTAAAAAAATTATACAATACACACAATCACCTAAATTATATGTTTAGCAAGGTATTTATTTATTTAATGTTACGTTGAAGACGAGATTACTTTATGAAATGTTACCAAGATTATCAAGTAATATTGTCTGCAGCGTTACTTGAATATTCCAAGAAACAATTTTACTAACAAAATACATAAAACAAACATTTTCAGGACGATGAGATATAAATAAACAAATATGTAATATATAAATAATAATAAGATTTAAACTTAGAGTACCGGTAATTTTATTGATAACTCAAAATTTAAAAACAACAAATTTTAAGTAATGAGCTTCAAATTAAAATAAATATAAAAAATATGATTCATTTAATGTAAGAGTTGCAAGCGAGATTACTTTATGTTAAAACGTTACCAAGGTCCTCAAGTAATTTCTTCTGCAGCTTTAAAGTTAAAATGTTTACAAAAATCTTTACTAGCAAAATGCACTTAAAATTGTCAGAATAATTAGATAAAAATAAATATATAATATACAAATAATTATAATCAAATTTAAAGCTACAGTAATAAAATTATTGATCACAAAAATAAAACATAATTTTAAGTTAAACTTCTAGACTAAATTAAATTGCACACTGTCAATTTAAATTTAAATAGTTCACTTGTTTAAATTCAACTATTAAATTAACTATTCCCTAAGGCCTAGGGAATGAAAATTTCTATAACGCAGTTTTATTTAAAAAAATATATAGGCCTATAATGTCAGCAGTAATTATTATTTCATGTGTATATCTGCATATAAACTACTCATTATGTGTAAGTATTTATAACTTTTATGTGTTTTATTTTATAAGTACTACACATATTTTATTAAACTGCAGTATGACATTCAAGTTGTGGTGGTTTATTGCAATAAATACAACTATTTTCAATAATGTGGCACATTTTGTTAAATTTCGTATTTAGTTTTCAGAAATGTTTCGGAGAATCAAATTAAAAGTATGATAACAATAGTACACTACAACGGTTTATTACCTACGAATTAGTTAGTTTTATTGCAACTGCAACCCTGTCTTCTTCTTACATCTTTAGACTAATTATTTACAGTCTACTTATTGCGCTGTGTAGTGTCAATAATAAAACTAAAGAGCGCATCATAAAAATGTTATAGCTTTGCTAAGAAATTGAAATTATTGTAGCAGAGAATACTTATGAGAAGCGATGGGAATGGAGCAGTTGTTACTACCGTGATGTTATCACAGTGGCAGTGGCGGGAACGCTTTCCTTGGTGGCCTGGTCTAGTACACATAGGTCGGAAAAATAAACGATCGGACGGATCAGCGGATTTTCTACCGTCTCTGCCAAAACAGTGGCGAATGTGACCAAATTTCCTTATTTTCGTAGCCTAATACTATCCTTCAGCCTCGTGGGTAGTTCGTCAATTGACTACACAGACATTCTTTTAAAAATAACTGAAAAATGTTTATTCTAGTTCTTCAAATCAGGAAACACAGTGTAGAATGCTTTAAAATCTTCTCTTCTTTTATTTATTGATTGGATGAATCCAAATAAAGTATTTTTTTTTTGCTTCCTTTTCAATCGGCGACGGAATAACAATAAAGCGATAGTTGCTCTCTGTTCATATCAATAAAACATTAAAAGAAATAATATATTACATAACACCCTTCGTGATTGATGAACTAGACACTTCAACTTAATGAATCCCAATGAGGCTTTAGACTGAAATTTTACGACCCTGTATGCACACTTTAAACTTTATGAGCGGCGACTGTAACTAATCCGCAGCCGAAAAAAAAACGCCGTGTGTATTCCAAGCCTATTTGGTTAGTGGCAGCGCACGGAAAGATTTGGCGGGGATGAGTCATGGTTGCTATTCTAAATTATTCTGAAATAAACCTGAATCACAATTAGAAGTGGAAAATTATACATACCTATATCATTTTAAAGTATTTTTGGGAAGCCTAAAACGTGTTATTTTGCTTCTTAATTTAAAAAAATGATCCATTACCCCCCCCCCGGGTTTTTTTAACCCCCCCCCCTCCTTATATGGTCGTCCTGGTTACGCCTATGGTGAGGACATCACATATGGCAGGTGGTGAGCTATCCAGATACTGATGAAACAAGTCCCAGTCTGAGAGACTGTAGTTCAGTAACTGCCTTTGCATTTGGGCTCCCAGTGACCGTCATTAGTACAAAATCAGAGTTCAGATCTCTATAGGTGACACTAAAGGATGTCCTTTGTATTGCGAGGACATGTGAGTGGTTGGTTTAGTAGCGTTAATGTTTTCTGTTAATGTGATTGTAAAGGGCAACTCCACTCTGATTAGTGTTTTGGACGCCCAGCGTGTGTGTTTTGAATTTAGGTCCCCGGCAATAACAACTTTGTTTGAACTTAGCAAGGTTATCTAGGTCCCGAGTATTAATAATGCCCGGAGATAGTAAGCAGACACAAATGTGGTGCGGTTGGCGTTTAGAGAGCTTAATGGATGTTGCTTCCAGGAGCTATGTTTATATGTTATTATTTCCAAGCCGCTGTGGCTTCTGTTTTGTCGGTTAGTGAAATTTGGAATAGTGAATTTATCTAGAGATTTTCAGTGTTTCTGTAATTAGTGATATTTGATAGATATTTCTTTGCATATAGCTCTTGAGTTCTAATGTAGTTCTTTTAATGCCTTGAGCTTTCGAAAATTAAACCTGTAACCTATTATCCATTATTGTTGCAGATTTGATAGTATCGAGAAGGGATGAGAATGTCAAGTTGGGGGTGGTAGTTAGTGTCAATAGGTTTTGAATTACAGTTTGAACAAATGCATCCCAGGAAAAGTTGAGTTTTGGTTCAATAGAATTTTGAAACTACTGTAATCCATATTGGGAATATCTTCCTTTACAACTTTAATGTTTGTGTTTTTGTGTTGTGAGGCCAGTGATGATCACGGGTCCCCTACGCTTATACCTCTACTTCTCTACCTTAGAGGGAGGTTCAACCCTCCCCAGGGCACAGCAAGCGTCAGCGCTGCTTTTGGACCACTGTAAGGGAGTGTTTGTCTTTTCTGAGACCTTTGGTCTCGTTTTAAGTCGCAAAGTAGAGCTCGTCCCGTCGTGCAAGTCCCCTTAATCTTTCAGCTTTTAATGAACGTACCTTTTTTTTGTGAGCATCAGTGTGTCTCCAAAATGACGGTTCCTGTGTTATAGGTTGAAAAGTTAAAATTAACCTTGACGATCGCCATTAGACAGTTGATTTCAATTATTTATTTAAAGAGGAATTTCAAATTAATTGAATTCCAAAATGGGGTAAGAGAAAGTTCTGTGAGTGTTTGACACCAGATTTATTTTTAATATATTTAAACCCCTTCTTAAATTTAAACGATTTCACTTCTAATTTTATTACATGTTTTTAAAAATGAAATATTAATATAATAAAACAAGACACTTTACTCTTAGAAAAGTAACAATAACAAATACAGTACAAAACAATAAAAAGTGTGTGAATTAGTAGGCATCAAGTCTACCACGCCGGTGTGCATACGTAAATTTCAATCCGTACAGCTTTTGCTGACGCCCTATCACATTGAAAAGGTAACCGAAATGGAAGCATCCAACAGTTACATTTCAAATGCATGTTCAGGCAAACTTTGTATGTTGTCAAATTGAAGTGAAAATTTTATGATCGAAAATCATCTATATTAATATTATAAAGGTTTGGCGGAAATTGTGTCATAAACTACACTGAAGGCGAAATCCACCTAGGCTATTGGAAAGCAGCAGTAGGTGTGACAAAAAAATCCAACCAAAGCAGTGTTGAATTGCAAGTGGTATTCCTTAATAAATTAGTATGGACGACTCTTCTAGCTCCCTTAGGGAACATTGAAAGTAGTGTTTACTTTACTATATGATCTTGTACTATCTGTTATTTTCTACAACACTGAAGATTTTAACAACATTTTTTAAAACATTATCCTGTAATTTAATCTACGAATCGATGGTTGATTCCTTTTGCGTAGTTTTACTTTGTTAGAAAATATTTATAAATAATTGGAAAATTTGTCACATACTAGGCCTATATTATATTTTAGTAAGGAGACAAGATTGAAAATATTAGAAATATATATCTCTGACTAATCCTAGTTAGTAAATACCTAGGCCTATAACATAACATAACACTCATTTTGCCGTCGTAGTAATAGTACCGTAATATGAGTTACAATGATTCTGTTTTTGTTGGCTTCTAAAATGCTCTTTTAAAACTACACCGATTTAAATGAATCTTTGGCGTTTACACATGTAGCTGGAGAGCTATATAGCCCAAGGTTGTTAGAGAAGAAGGTTGACGCATTAGACCGTTTTCGTGGTTCAAGCCAGCCAAGTGCGGTGACGTCACACAGTGACCGGCCCTCCGATAAGTCGCACTAGCTCTGGCAGTTAATAAGCAATGCTTGGCATCTGTTCACACAGTACACATTGTATAATGTTTGTTGATGTGCATATTTGTTGTTGTAATAATGTTGACAGTGCATATCTGTGTTTGTAATATAGACAGCGAATATTTAGTTTGTATTATTATTTTGTCAATTTGCCTTTAATTTGTAAGTGATTACACTTCTCGAATATGGAATGAATACAGTATGAAAACTTCAGCTAAAATGACACTTAATAACAGTGCTCAATAAACAAATTATCTCTTATTTTTTATATAGCTAAAATACAAATTACCTCTTCTATAACGTAATTAAAGACCCTAAAAGAATTATACTGCAACTTTACATTTACTTTACTCATGATGCCTGTCGACAAATAATTTTCTTCGGTCTATGGTTACCAAATTGAACAAACACTTCATATAAACCTAAATAACTAGCGTATACGATATTATAAAATGTTCTTTCCATTTTGTAAAAGTATTTTTACTTTACAATACTTTTAATTAATACTTTTACATTTATGTAAGTATTATTACATGTATTTCAATTAATTTGGTATGTTTTGTTCATTGGCTGCCCGTCAATTGTCTCCGTCAAGGTATGTTTGTTGAATAATTGAAATCAATTTAAAATAAAGAACTCAGAGTGAAGAGCGTCTTCTTTTTCAACCGATATATCTACAGACTGATAAATCACAGTCTTAGCTGGAATTGCAGATCGAACAGATACGACTTTAACATGCGCAAGCATAGATCGGGATAAATTTGATCAGCTTTACGCATTTAAATATTTCCTTAAAATTAATAAATGCTAAATTTCAGATCTCTTTCTTTAAGGAAAGAATACCAACTAATATTTATAGTTTTTAGGGGTTGTTATCACATTTTCACCCCTTAGCAGCACGTAATAAAATGTAAGACTGGTTTACTTTTGATGTGTTTTTTAAGGAATAAATGTACAAAATTTCAGCTTTCTAGCTTTAAGGAAAGTATAACAAACAACATTAATTTTTTCAGGGGTTGTTTCAACCCTTAAAGGCCAAATATTTTAAAATTATTTCTTAGTGCGTCTCTAGTGCCTATGAGCATACGTGTACCAAATTTCACGTTCCTCAACGTTATTCAATTAATATTTATAGTTTTAGGGATTTTTAATACTTTTCAATTCCTTAGCAGAACGTTACAAACTGTAAAACTGGTTTATTTTATATACATCTTGTAAGAAAATAACGTACAAAATTTCAGCTCTCTAGCTTTCAGGAAAGTATAAAAATTAATATTAATTGTTTTAGGGGTTGTTGCAACATTTTCAACCCTTAGCAGAAAGTGACAAAAAGTAAAACTGGTTCACTTTTTATATATGATTTTAGGAAATAAATGTACAAAATTTCAGATTTCTAGTTTTAAGGAAAGTAAACACATAATATGTATAGTTTTAGGGGTTGTTTCAACCTTTTAAGGCCATATATTTTAAAATCCTTTCTTAGTGCGCCTCTAGCACCTTAGAACAATACAATTTGTGTACCAAATTCAACGTTCCTAGGCCGTATGGTTTTTGAGATATAAAACAAACAATATTTATGGTTTCAGGGGTTGTTTCAACCCTTAAACGCAAAATATTTTTAAATCCTTTCTTGTTGCGCTTCTAGCACCTATGAGCAATAACATTTGCGTACCAAATTCCACGTTCCTAGGCCATATGGTTTTTGAGATATAAAACAAACAATATTTATGGTTTTAGGGGTTGTTTCAACCCTTAAACGAGAAATATTTTAAAATCCTTTTTTAGTGCGCCTCTAGCACCTATGAGTAATAAAATTTGCGTACCAAATTCCACGTTCATAGACCGTATGGTTTTTGAGATATAAAACAAAAAATATTTATGGTTTTAGGGGTTGTTTCAACCCTTAAACGCTAAATAT
>JAGFPH010006715.1:0-16504 GCA_018207615.1 Philaenus spumarius
GTCGTTTTTGTCGTCATTGTCGTTGTAGTGGTCATTGTCAAAACAGGGTTTGACTAATAAGTAATTTCCGCTAATGTCCGTTAGGTTAAATAACGTTATAGATCTCCAAGGTATTATTTGCTGTAGTTTGGGGTTTGGTTAGTTAATAGCCTAGACTCCTATGCTAGCTTAAGTATTTTTCCTGTGCCTATAAAGTCGAAATCAGGGTTAGACGTAGCGGTCGCTTTGGAACCGATATTTGACAATCATAAGATGAAACATTTCCAGACCGAGCAGGTGGGTTGTTTAATGTTAATAGTAAACGTATTGTAGGTATATCCAATGGTTTAGGGTACGAAGATGCCGTAAATTTGCGACAATTAAATTAACTAAAAACGTGGGTCATAAACAATACATTAACTTAAAAAAATATATTATTAATATGTGCGAATACTATGACTGTAATTATAAGCGTATAGGTAATTTAGCCATGGGCATTATGGACAACTATGCTGTCACAATTGCTAAGGAGCCAAATTAAAACGAATGAACTTTGCGTCATTCAAAGACGAGCTAAAGCGGGCAGTTACAAATATTGTACAAGCAATAAACGAAAATAAAAAGCATAATAAGGACGCGCTTGTAGTTCTACTTTCTGCCTTTTAAACCGAAAAACACAAAAACTGTCCAGAATTTATACAACGTTTATATTCACCGACATTAGCGATACCCCCATTCGCTATAGGTCAGTAGTAAACCAAGCTTGAAATTCAGGTAACCTTTCAGTAACGATCATGGAGCCAGAGAGGATGGTCGTAGGGAGTCTACCTAACACATCGTTGGGTATTTTCTTAAAATCAGTACATTTCCTAAATCCCCGAGTGCACAAAAATCGCAGCAACAGGACTATTCCAGCATACGGGTTATAGCCTAGGGTTGTTGATTCAGGCGGGTAAAAATTTTGTTTTCTTTACAGACGAAGTGTTTAACGAAATATTACTTTTGGACATAACTTCTGCTCTTGAAGGAAAGGCTACTCACGGTTTTACTCTAAGTGTTGGGAATATTCGAGTAGCAACGGTGTTTGGAAAACGTTATGTTACATTCAATGACGGTCAGCATT
The DNA here is from genome assembly GCA_018207615.1 of Philaenus spumarius. Classification (NCBI taxonomy): domain Eukaryota; kingdom Metazoa; phylum Arthropoda; class Insecta; order Hemiptera; family Aphrophoridae; genus Philaenus; species Philaenus spumarius. The sequence continues at coordinate 1,103 of JAGFPH010006715.1, forward strand.
TTTTAAACTTGAACTTGTCGGAGTGGGGGCTGTTTAAAGACGCCATACCTCTGATAAACCTTCGTATTAAAGAATTATTTTATTACGAGGAGGATTTGCGCGAGTACATCATTAAATGCCTGACCACAGACGAACTCGTTTCCAGCACACTCCCCGAAGTGGACAGATTGTACGAAGAGGTTAAGTTGTTCAAAAAACATGCAGGCAGTAGTTGAGTTTCACGGTTACCACGATAACAACTATAGGTTTATAATCAAAGAATTTGCTATAGTCGGTGAGCATTTCTCCAGTGTCGTTGTTTTCAAGCCGCCTTATACATTTGATCAACTGAATAGTGGCGCTCGGAGGACAGCCCTTTGGGTACAAAAAAACTATCATCATATCAGCTGGGAAGAAGGTGACGTTCCTTACGACGAAGACGTGATAAGCACGCTTTGCAAACCGTTTTCCATAGTTTTCACAAAAGGATTGGAAAAAGCTCAGTTTTGAGAAAGCTTCTGCCACACGTGGAAGAATTACCAGAGATGGAAAGATACTCGCACTGTACAGAGGTTAATTGTATATTACCTCAGCACTTTCAATACGACAGTAAGTGTGCCTTAAAAAGTGCTAAATATTATTACGATTCTCTTCTTAAGTTAAAAGAACAACACGGACTGTAAACACCGAAATTATTGGCAGGGCGAATGGCCAAAACATTGTATTTTTATTTATATCCAATGTATATTGTATTCTAATAGCCGTTATTACTGTAAATACTTTAAAATATTAGTATTGTAATGAGAGGGAATTATTAATAATAAACTGTATTTGTGTAACAAAGTTGTTTTAATGAGTCATTCCTATAACCATTTCTTTACTGTAACTGTTATAAAATTGTCATTTTAATGTGAACAAGAAAAAAAGTGTTTCTTTACCATTTCAGTGTGAACAAAAAAAAAGTGTTTGGAAAAGAGTAACAAGGATTTTGTACATGTCTAGGGGTCAGTGACCGCCTTGACTCCTGGGTTAACGCTGTGTAACGAGATTTTAGTACAATGGTGTTAGAGGCTATTGCACAACATTGTGTATTGAAAACTGGCAATTAATAGCAGCCATGGTAAATATGGGGAAATAATAAAACAGAATTTAAATGTAATTTATTTCTTACAAGGTATTGACGGTAGCGCATTCTAGTAGAGAGTTTTAGAAATATTAACCCGTCCGATGGTAGCGCGTTCTGGTAGAGAATCAGCGAATTCATTAGACAGTACAACGGATACAATTCTGCCGACTCGGCGTTCTACACATGCTAACATAAATTTTTGCTGATTCGTTTGGAATGTGTAAGTCTACATCTTAAGTTTGGTTATGTAATTACGTATATCATACACAAGGGTGTGCAGAGCCTAAGGTTAGGTTAGCCAAATTTTTAGTTCGGCTAAGTGTTGTTCGGCTGGACTCGGGAGAGCCTTACGTTCGGGCAAGTAATTATAATAATAATAATTGAAGATGTAACATAACCTCAAAGCACAATCTATGCGGGGTTTGTACAGTATAAACAGTCACGAGTACAGCGAAGTCTAAGTTTTTAGTTCGGAAAAGATCGGATAGGCCTGGGCCAACAAATTTGTAAAAGATTTACAATACATTTGCTAACTATTGGAATGTCTGGTCAGCATATAGCATACAGCTGTGTGTTGTTTTTGTCGATTTTATAACAATGTACAGAAATTTTAGTGAGTTAAAAGTATTAGACTACAAAATTCGGGGGAAAAGCGTTAAGTATAATCGTGCTAATAAATAATTTAGAACAGAAGTGGTAAAGTATCGAGTAAAAAGAAACGCGTTATAAAACAGAGACATTTTATTAATAACTAATCGATTAAACGGTACACAACATACAGTAATTATTGATAATTTTAATGTTAAAGCTAAAACCGTGATTGTGTTACTAAGCTACCGTGTCTACCGACAAACATATGGAGAATTTATATTGAAACAAATTTTAGTTAGAGAAAGTTTTAACGTTAAGTAATACAGTCGGATTCGATTAAACTTGGTTATGTAATTACGTATATTATACACAAGGGTGCGGTAGAGCCTTAGGTTAGCTAAAGTTTTATTTCGGTTAGTTACGGTTTTTAAGAGTTGCGGCAGAGCCTTATGTTTGAAAAATACCGGTAGAAACAGTTATATCATACGCATGGGATGCGGCAGAGCCTTACGTTGAGTTGAGTGAATTTTATATTAATAACCATTGCGGAGAAATTCCGTTGCGGGGAAATAGCTCTAATCACGACGGTGCTGAATAGCTGCCTACGCGTACGAAATATATTTTAGAATTCGTTTGCACTTAAGCCTCCGTTAAAAACATTAACATTTCCGTTTTTTCGAAATTTTGTTGCAAAATTTGGGGGAGAGGTGACCCCGGGGGTTGAGTTAGACCGAGTACAACTTGTTTTACTTTTTAGAAACATTACGTTATATTTTGGTCGGTTATGTAGTTACGTATATCATACGCATGGGTTACGGCCGAGCCTAATGATAGCCAACATTTTAATTTTTACTAAGTTCGGATTGGACTCGGGCTGAACTTTACGTTTGGGTTAGCTTGGTTTTCCGTACAATATAACACATTTTATAAAAATAATTCGGGGTACAGCGAAGCCTAAGCTCGGTCAAGCCCGGCGTTTTGGTTCGGGTAAGACTGTTAGAAACAGTGTATATCATACGCACGGGGTGCGGGAGCGCCTATGGTTAGCCTAAGTGCGGTTTGCAAGGATGCGGCAGAGCCTAATTTTGGCCAAAATTTTATTTCGGCTAAGTGCCCTTCGGTTGCACACGGACAGAACCTTACGTTCGGGGTATCTCGGTTTTCCATACATTAAAACACATTCATAAAAATAATTCGGGGGTACAGCGAAGCCTAAGCTCGTCAAGTCCGTCGTTTTGGTTTGGGTTAGACCGGTAGAAATATATTACAAGGGGTTGCGGCAACGCCTATGGTCAGCCTAAGCTTTATTTCGCCCAAGTACGAATTTCGGGGGTTGCGGGAGAGCCATACGTTCGGATTTTCCGCCGGTCTTAATTTCTCTAAGTCCGATTCGGGTTTACTCGGGGGCGATCGGTAGTGTTCGGGGTTATATAATGCAATTTATACTATATTACAAGGGTACTATAACATTTAAAGCTCTTAATTTCTCTAAGTGACCTTCGGTCGGATTCGGGAACGGTCGGTAATGTTCGGGTTGTTATAATGCAATTTATACTATATTCCGACAACACTATAACACCTTGTATCTGACACAAGGTTGCTGACGGATGGTAAACTTATATACTTCACAAGACAGTACTATATCAACAGAGTCGGCGTAGCCTAACCGCTAACGCTGCGGACTCGGGTCATGGTGATACCCGGTTCGACTCTCGGCGACACCCAAACTTTTTTCAAAGCAAAAAATTAAATTAAATTAAATATTAATTATTACAAAACAAGATGGCTGCCAAAAAAAAGATGGCGGCTCAAAATTCCCCAAAATCTTTAGAAATCTAAAATCCCCAAAATTTCCCAAAATTTCCAAAAATCAAAAATCTTCAAAAATCCAAAAATGTTAGGTTAGGTTAGGACCCCCCCAAAAAAAACCCAAAATCCAAAAATGTTAGGTTAGGTTAGGACCCACCAAAAAAAAACCCAAAATCCCCAAAAATTGGCTTAGGTTAGGACCCCAAAAAAAGTGGGCGTGGCTTAGATTAGGAACCAAAAAGACCCAAAAAAACACCAACAAAAAAGGGGGCGTGGCCCAAGGTCAATGACCTTCCCTCACCACTTTTGGCGCCATATCGCCCCAGACTCTACTTGTTGTTGGTGGGACGGTCTAGAATGCGATTGAATCTCATAGGTATAAACTTTTTATTGTTTTCATTAATTGTGTGTTGGAATCTGTTGTTGAGATTGTTCATCTTCTTTCTGTGCTTAAATATCAGTTTATCTACTATTTCAGAGTCGAAACCGTTCATACATGCTATTTGTTTTATGATTTAAATTTCCTTCTTAAGATCATTTTGGCACATAGGTATATTAAGTGCTCTATAAACGAAACTGTTGTATGCGGCTAATTTGTGCGAATGGGGGTGATTGGAACTGTTATGTATGGTGTGGTCGGTTTGAGTTGGTTTCCTGTATATTTTGAATGTGTGTTTGTTATCTTTTCTGGATATTGTAAGGTTATTTCTTAAGAAATTAATTATGTTCCTAATAAAAGAAATTTTGAAAGATTACAATTATAATGGTAACAAAGTATTCATGAAATTTAACGAGATTAGTCGAATTAAATATACTGACACATTTTACTTGTTTGTTGAAGAACAATTAATCACATTCTTGACTGTTTGTGATATAACCATTTTTATATTATATAAAAAATAATAATAATAAAGATCTACGGGTCTATATGGAATATTTTATTTTAACCCTGTATTAAGTATATGTAAGTATCTGCAACCCTACTTTCGAAACTACTTCAAACTTATTATTCTATAATTTAATTAATTATGAATATAAACAGTCTATTACGCATGTGTTATAAAAAAAAGATGAAATCAATAACTTTAGATTAGTAACTTGACAAATTTAAAGTTTGATATGGTTTACAAAAATCCTCATTTTACTACTACAATACTTTATAAAAACATCGGTTTACAATATCAAAGACAACGTTTTTCAAAAAGCAATATTACTGAAGTGCCATATTTCAAAGTCAACTGAAAAATAACGCACGAATCGTTAAAATATTGAAGAGGCATTTCAAATAGTTTTAAATAATAAAAAAGGGGTTTCCGGGAATAACCAATATGACTGAAAGCAGGTCCTTAAATTTATTGCTTACTTATGTTTGAATAATTACTATGAAAACTTAACAAATTTGTATTCACGAAAGTATTTACAATGTTTCCAATTTTCAGAAAGTTTGTTTAAAAAAAAGATAAGATATAAATGCTAGTTCTTTTAAAAAAATATGATTAGTGGTAAATTTTTTCCTGCCTAAACTAATTCGGGGAACAGTGGATGAAGCAATTGTGAAGTCAAAAGTTTACGAATATCCAACTTAAAAGGTATAACTAAGTTTGGCACCTTTCAGCAGGTGAGATCACTGAAGATTAATGGTAAGGTTTTGAATGGTGCCCCAACGTTGTTTCTTGAACGGATGGCTGTTATATGAGATGAATACTTATAATTTTACTTAAAATGTCGAACGACACTTTACGCTCTGTCACTATTCACCAAATATCAAGGAGCATGAAACTGTGATATATTTTTTGCATGATAAATTCGAAAGTGTTGCTAACGGTAGCTTGGACAAAGTCAACATCCTTGTAATTGAGGGGGTAATTTGTAACATCATTATTTTGAAAAGAAATATTAAATCAAATAAAACATATAGGACATTTTCAAAAAGTACCTAAAATATGTTCGGACAAAATCAAACCACCAGTCAATTTGTTTGATGATTACAGTGAACCAAAAAACAATGAAAGGGCAAGCGTTTAACATAACTGAAAATACACATGTTACGACAAATCAAGAAATATTTCTTGGTTACACTAAAATTAGGTAAAAAATTAACACTAATACTTAAGGGATATAATAGAAGTTTGAGAGACCTCTGGAGATGCAGATACATTAATTGGGCACACAGAGTTTGAAAAATCTTCTGCAACTGTCACTGTTGCCATAGTCCGATGTAGAATTAATTATGATTGTTTTGGTTCCAAATAACCAAGAGCTTTGTTAGTAAAAAAAGTAATTTTTAAAATACCAAGTCTTTTGACTTTCTACAAGACCGTATTCAATAACGCAGTGCTAGCTTCTATAGCATAAATGGCAGGTTAAACTATCTTCCTGGCATTCTATAAACACATAGAGATGAAATTCATTTTGGATGAATGACGATAAATAACATTTATTTATGAAAAGTCAATTGCAATGGACATGTTTTGAAAGTGGTGTAAATTGTTCCCATCATGATCCAACTGGGAAGAGAAATCACAGACTAGCTCCGCTGGTAATTAGTTATAACGAAGAAAAAGAAATACTTCCATGAAAACCCACCTAATGATGGTGACTATTTTAAAGATTATTATTTGATTGACATACTGAAATAATTTACAAGTGTAATAATAAATGTAAAGTGAATAACATTTTGAGTACCTGCTTAATTTGTAAATTTCTTTCTTCATTTTTTTTTTTGTTTCTGAAAAGACAGTTGCACCAAATTGCAATGGACACGTTTTGGCCCTTTCACCGTTAAAAGTGGTGTACCATGATCTCCAATTTGTAAATTTGTCGAAGGGCCATCATGAGTCAACTGTAAAAAGAAACCATGAACTAGCCCCACAGATAATGATAATGATGAAGAAGCAGTGCGCTCCTTATTCTTAAATGAAAAAGAACGCATTGGTGGTAAATATTTCTAAGATTATTATATGATTAAAATACTGAAATAATATGCAATTTTAATAATGTACTTTGATAAGTAAGTTGTGTATACCTATTTATTATTATATTTTGATTATCTGCTAAAAATTTAGTCCCTTTTTCTAAATAAATTTACTGTTTCGTAAATGTAGCGTATATCATTTGGCATTGCTTTTATCCAATTCAGAATTAAAAACAAAGATAACGACCTCATTATAAATATTTTTTAAGTTTCCAGCTCCAACCCATTAAAAAAAAAGCACTCCCCTTCTTGAAAGTCTATCAACTATTCGTATTCCAAATTAGTGTGCTAAAATAGACTTATATACAAACACACATTTTGCCTTATTTTTCTGAACCGATTTGACCAGTTCCGCAGCCTTTATTTTCGATTTAGTACACCTATACATAATTGAGATAGTATTATATAAAAATTAAAAAATTATAATATTTTTTATTTGATTTATCACTAGTTTGAAAAGATATGTTTTATTATTTGTTAGTGTTAAAAGGATTTATTTTATTTTATCCATAATAATACACATGATTTTTTCTAATTACATTGTAAATTCTCACTTGCAGACTCTAAAACACTCTTTAATAATACTTTTAGTAGATCCATGGACTGCTATTCGAGCAAGGCTAACACATTGCATACAAACATCAAGTGAATCTGTTCTCTATCTAATATGCTACATACAAAAGAAAAGTTTTGGACTAAATTAATGAGAACTTTTTCTTGATATTGAGATAGAACTCTTATGGTTACTTATTCCCTGTTCGTGTCAATCGGACACAGCTCTTTTATTTACGTTACATGTTTACATTGGAGTAAACATTAATGCTTTTGTTAATTTTGTATATTAAACTTGCATAAAATGAACTGAAATTGAAACGAAGTTTACATAAATAAATGTGTATTTATCTTATTTGAAAGTCACTCTTGCAGATCACTGGGCTTTAGAAAATGCTCTTACGATATAAATTTAAACTTATGATTGAAATTGTATTATTTTTATTACTAAACAAAATATGTCATACTCAATGAAATAAATATGTCTTAATGAATAGCTAACACAAAAAGCCATATTGCTGTTTCAAGTGTTCAAAATACAATTTGTGTAATTGTTAACTAAATAAATGTATTGATTGTTATACCACCACCATGAAATATTTAAATAACTGAGTGTTAATAATGTTTTTACTAAATTCAAGAGAACTTGTAAATAATTTGATTAGGAGAAAGGAATATGTGCCATTTATTATTGAATGACTAAACCATAATGTTAATAAACAATTTTAATGGGCATTTCTAAAATTACAATAACTGTTCATTTCTTTAAACATCACCACATTAAAGTTACTATATTGTTTATACAGTCATAATGCTTTTTTAGGTTGAAACTTACACTCTATGAAACCATAACACCTGCAACTAGGCTTATACATGTGAACTCTCTTCCATATTGAATTAATTACTTGATATTGGACCAGAATACTTATAAGTTAAAAGAACATTTGTGATGAAATAATGCACCGTTATTTCTCCTGCCCAACTTAAATTTAATTAAATATAAATTTAACTGAAATATATGTTGGGATAGTAGGTCCTACTTCAAAAACTAATATTGTTAACTGTTTACTATTACATTGTGAGAACAAAATCTGTCCGTAGATATGTTTCGTATGTATCTATTCTAACAACTAATTAACATTAATAAATTCTCGGAAAAATAAATTAACCCTAAAAAAATATTTAAAAAAATAAATAGCCTGAAGTTTTAACTTATAGTAGGCCTATTCTCTGTATGTTTCAAGCAAACCAACCCAACTAATAGTAAACAATAATCTTTATCGCTAATGGACTGAAACAGACTAATAAACATGTTTGAAGAGCCAGAACAGTAAACAACATAACAAATAGTTATTTATTTTCCGTGTCTTGAATTATGTTAATTAATTGCTAGAATATACAAATATATAACATATCTTAATACGGGAAAATTTGCTTAAACATACTGGGATTAGAGACTATAAGTTAGAACGTCAGGCTTTGTATTTTTTTTAGGGTGAATTTATTTTTCCGGCCCTTTAATAATGTTAGTACATTGTTAGAATACAAAAATACGAAACAATATGGGAAGATTTGGTTCGGACAAAGTAATATATTGACTTATTTCTTAAAGATAAAATCCATATGCTTTGTGCACTTTTTGTCTCGAAATTTAAATTGTTGTCGAGCTCTAACTAGATCAAATCATCTTCGGTTTATTTTTTCAGTATAAACTAAGCTGTCGTTTCTTTTATGCTTCTGTTTGCCCAGGCCTTTATATATAGGCTGAGAAATGTGCGGTATTCATTGTTCATTGCTTGAAGTCACTAAATGCGAAATTGTCAGGATAAAAAAAAATTACTCTTATATAAATGATCCGCTCTGCAGTCGTAATCAATATGAGAGCGGCAACTGATGCTTTCATCTGAAGGTCCCTAATTTCTAGGGACAAATTAAATACTTTTTTCATATTGTTTGCCCTTTAAATTTTCTTGTAATTTAAGTAAAGTTGCATTTAGCTATAATTTGCTTGAAGACTCTGATTGACCAAGTGGCCAAGTACGTTTTAACTGACGTAGGTCATGTAGTTCTGGTTTTTGTTGTATGTTGTACTTAGGTTATATTAAAAAAACAATTTGTTTCTAATATGGTATAAGATCATTGTGTTAATTTTCCCGGTTTTCGAAAAGGAACTCTTAAATACTCTTAATATTGAAAACAAAAGAAATATTTCATATGAAACAAAAAGTTGATTTCCTTTTATGTAGAACGTTTTGTTTTTGTTTGCCCTTGGATGGAAAATCACAGATTGCTCCTCGCCACAGAATAAACGGAGATTGTTCTATTGACCAGGAAACCAATTCCCCCAACGTAAATATGCAATATGAACGGGAAAGGATACAGTCTAAAGACGATGTTAAATAATTGGTTTCAAGAAAAGAGAAAATAGTGATTTGAAATAACGTATGAAGCAGTCTAAGTGTTTCGTTGATATAATTACTCAAGCCTGTAGATTCACAAAGTTTTTCACCTTTAAACTTAAATTACACATTTTAAACATTGTATTTTGTAATTGTTTATTACTGATTCCATTTAAAAACACATAATCAAACTTGACTTTAAATTTGACACAATTACGTATGCAGTTATACACAGTTCTTACTACTTGCATAATCAAACTTAAATTAGTCCTAGCATAATGAATGTTTTTTTAATACATAAAGAAATATAAATATATAAGAATTCGTTAAATAGTTTTCCTCTTTTAAACTTTGTTTTCGATCTTCTGTTTCAAATTACATAGTTCTGCAAAGAAAAGCAATTACACGCCAATTTAAATATATTAAATGGTTCTGCAACTCAAACAAAGGCTATTACTTTGTTATTTTTAAATCACCTAAATTAGACAAGAGTAAATGAGCAGGTTTTCAATGCAGTGGGGTATTTCAACCGCACCTACAATATAAAACAGCTAAGTATACGCTTAGCTATTCAGAAGACGAGTAGTACTAAAAATTAACCCTTTAAGAAAAAAAGGACTTCGTACGCGTATTGTACATTATTTTATGTTTCTCAACACGTATGTACTTTTATAATCGCACTGAACAAAAATATACTTGCAGTATAATTATTAGTATGAAAGTTATTTCTTCAATTCTTGTGAGTTATTAATAAACTTTGATCTTGGCAAGAAATAATTAATGATTTATAAAAGTTTATAAACCAACACAAAGTATAACAATTATTATTCTTGTACTAATTAAACGTTTTTCAACTACATATTCCCTGTTCAGTGGCCTTCAGGCTACAAATATTTAATTATAACTAAATTATATAAAGGAAGACGTTTTAAGTAAAAATACAAAGTTTTGCATTTGTAACTAGAAATAAAATAGATACATTTTACAATTTTACATTATAATTATAATGAATTATAATTTAAATAAAATAACAAATATATAGAATTTGGGTTTAAAAATATATACAGGCTATAAATATATATATATATATATATATATATATATATATATACAAACAATTCATTAGTTCATTTCATACTGGTATAATGTAAAAACTTTTAGAAAAGTAGCTAAAATAAAGACTAAAATTTTAATTTTACGAGAATAACAAAGAATATTTTTTTAACCATCTTTTAATTATTAATACTTAAACGCTAACTGGTATCTATTGTATTTAATTATTACTGAGTTTATTATTATCTACTTGTCTGCTTGTATTATAATACAGTTTTGAATATATTAAACAATATAATAAATAATAACTGAGAAAAGAATTCAGAGAATAATTTCAAATACTTTTTTAAAACAGCTTTTAAAATTACATGTCAGTACTAGATATACAAATAAAACTTGTTTCGTAAACAAAACTCGGAAAGTTATCTATTTATTAAGCAGTTTGACGTTTACAATTAATTCCGTTTTAAATAACTAAGTTCAATACTTCATAGACTACATAACACGTGGGCCTATGTTTAATAGATTAGAATAAACATACGTATTAAACCTGGCATAACGTGAGATGCATTCATGTAGTAAGTACATGATAGCCACGCTATTTCATTTTGTAAATGCAGCATATACCTTTCAGAAAATTAAAGGACAATAATTTGTATCACCTTATTCCCAAAAAGAGCTTGATTTACCTCATAAATTATTTTTTAACTTTTACTACTCGTTCACAAAAGTTTGTTATTTATGAAACTAGTAAGTTCCGTTACAAAGACTTGAGTTTGAGTTTTATAATAGTGTTAAGATGCTCCAACTACAACCATTTAAACCATTCAAATGATGTAGTCGTAATTAAAACAGCCTTTTTGATTATTTTATAAAACAAATATATTTTAAAGTTTAATAGAAACTCTAAAATGCTAAAACGCTTTGAACATGAATCCCATAGCAAAAGGTTTGTTTTACAAAACATCTTTCGCTTTGAATGTAATGTTTCTAGTTTCTAGTTTACACTTTAATATTCTAAAGGTAAACATTGCGTTTTAGTTTATCACTGAGCAATTTATAAAATGATTAAATATATATAATATATATTGAATTAAATTACGTACAAGTCAGGAAGTATTATAAAATATTGTGGAAACAAATAAATCACAGGTCTGAGTTTCAAAGGAAGTAGTTAAATTAAATTAAGAGTGTACGAGATTTAACAAAAGTCATTAATTTAAATTTATGTTTTGTTCAAGTATAACCTAACAATCTTACAGTAAGTGACATTGGCTGTGAAATTCAGCTTTAAATGAAAGTCTACGCAAGTCATGTTTCAAAACTTGTATCTTAAATTTACAATTTTAATGTTAAGTAAATCGTCGGTCTTGTGAATAAGACTTATTAATATAAATTATTAGATATGGATCCATTGATTTTAATAAAAGGGGGGTAAAATAAGTGATATATTTTGACATCATCAATTATGAATTATTTTATAATTGAAAGCCCTAAAAGTAATTAATTAACACAGTACATTTTAACTGTATAACCTCAATTTTATTGTCCTGAAAATAGTAACTGTTATTATTTTTAACATTTAACTTCCAAATAAAAACAGTTTCTTATAGAGATAAAACAAACAAATTTTACTACTTATCATGTATGCAAATTACCTTTGTATGCAGAATAGAGCTAAGCATGGGTTAACAATGTAATTCCCTTTTACACGGAACCATAATTAACCAGAGTTGTCAGTGATAAAGTATATTAGGATACATCTCTTTACTTTGTGTTTTACTATCCTCATTACCATTAGTTATTTTAATGCCATGACATTAAAAGTGTGGAGTAACCATAATGTATAACATTAAACATTACCTGTGCCATAACTACATACTTTCAGTCTTTATTAACCTAACTGGTGCAGAGTAAAAACGTAAAAGTATAAAATAAATTATGTCAATTATATCTGTTTAATTATTTATTACTAGCATTAACTAGCACAATAACATGTTACTCGTGCATGGAAGTTAACGCATTACTCGCATATACAAAATAGGTTTCTGAGGAAAATAATTTAATTTTCTGTTGTTATATCATCAAATTATAATTATATTTTTTTTGATTTGCATGAAATACAAAACTGCCTTACCAAATATGTTAATTATTAAAGTGTGTAGTTATAGTAAATATAAATAATTAGAAGAAACCCTTGAACGTTTGATATGTAGAAAGTTACATAATTATTTATTACTATTATTTTTATAAATAATGTTTTCTTACCGAAGTTAAAGCAAGTGACATAAACTACACGAATGTAAAGTTCATATAACTAGTGATTTTCTTGAAAGACTTAAAAATATACATTATATTTACTTAGAGAGTTAAATGTTGGATTATTCAATACATTGCTTAGTAAGGATGTTACAAAATTGTTTGTACGCTGGTTGCACCAGACTAATCATAAACACTGTCTCCCACAAACCTGTTCATGTTTGGTACGTTGGTGTTTTATTTTTGTTTGAATTTTATGGGAAATAACTCACACTTTTAGTGGAATACAAACTTATTTTCAAGTTCGGTTTAACAAAATGTTTGAGTTTAATTTTTACATCACAACTATCGGCTTTGAAATTTGTACATCAAATTATTATTTCTTCCTTCGGCAATGCCCTGTTGTACAATAATAAATAAATAGTTTCGCTTTGAAATAAGAGGAAAAATATTGAAAATGATTGAATTTAACAATACAAAAAATAAAAGACATTCTATTATTCAATACTGAAGTGATACTCTACAAATTGTTTTCTCTATAAAATAGTTCTTGTAAAGTTTAAATGAATCAATTTGAGTTTTATTAGTTTTGTATTGGAAAAGCATATTCAGAAAATTAAAGTTGTCTTGAATAAAATCTGATTGTTGCATGAAGAATAAAAGAATATAAATTCACTCAATACTTCCCCGTTATAAATTTTAATTCGTTTTCCCATGAAATAAATTACTATATAGCCTATGTTTTACCTATATTTAGTTTGAAGTTACTATTCAAATTTAGTAGTAGAAGTGGGAAGTCAATTCTTTGAATTTTCAAAGAATGATTTAAAATTTTTTAACAATTACATAAAGTTAATTTTATTGTAATAGTTTGTTGAAATATTGAGAATAGGACGTAAATGTTGGTAGCTTGTAATCACTATTAAGAGTACTATATAGCCTATGTTTTACAATCACTACCTCTATTTAGTTTGAAGTTTCTATTCAAATTTAGTAGTAGACGTGGGAAGTCAATTCTGTAACTTTTCAAAGAATGATTTAAAATTTTGAACAATTACATAAAGTATTTTTTTTTAATAGTTTGTTGAAATATTGAGAATAATACGAAATGTTGGTACCTTCTAATCACTATTAAGAGTATTAAATTTGATAACCCTTTTCAAATAAAATATGATGTATATTTCATGTAATTTTCATTGTATTAGTATTCAATTTTTATATAAAAAATTTTAAATTTCAAATGACGATGAATTTAGTTTAAAACTACACTTAATTGACTGTTTATGTTTTATAATGAAAGCACTTATACTGCTTTATAATTGTTATTTATTATAACATATATAAGTAATTATAATTGTAATTATAATGTAGTCAGCTTTAGGCAAAGCACACATTATCCATCTTGACTATTAACTCAAGACTGCAGATTTATGTCTGTTGTCTATGACCAAGCTTTATCTATGTTAATACAAATGATCATTTACACTATGTCAACATTGACATTCGTTGAAATTAACAATTACAACAAACTTCGGACATGCTGCACACAAGTGTATACTTACCTTAAAGCTGCCTCATAAATGCCGTCTCTGAAAAATAATTTTAGATAACAAAATAAAATCGTTTAGAACTTACTAAATATTGTGTGTGGTTTTTTAAATATAAATTAGAGTTTAAAGTTATTTTTAAGTAATTTTATTGAGAAAACTTTTTTTTATTGTTTTAAATTACTTGTAATGTTTACCATAATCACCTCCATCATAATCAGAAATTATAAACTTATTACTCTAAAATACTAAAAGTTTAAATGCGTGTTATTTCATTGTAAAAAAACAGTTTAATGGAATAAATTTGTAAGCAGTAGGAGCAGAAATATGTTTTAATCTTAAAAGCAATGCCTTCTGTAGAATTATAATGTCTATGACCGTTAATAATTAAGTTTTTACTTTTAACAATTAGTTCAATTAACGCGGTAAAAAACGATTACGAAGTGGTAGGTTGTGATGCGCAATGAAATGATCAATATTAATGATATCACTTCTCACGGAGATCCATTCCAGAAGAGAACAGTTGTTAAAAAGTAAAAAATGGATGTTCATTGTGCTTGACAGTTTGATCATTAACATTCCTGAGTGCTCGGTTTCAACTAGATTATGCAAGGCTTAAATCAGACAAATGAGTGAAAAATTACCATGAATTTTATCTTTCAAGAATAATAATGTAATATTCGAAATACTAATTCATTATTTCACTCTAAAATGTAGAATTTATATTTCTTTATAAATACTTATGCACTTTAAAATAATAAGAAATATTTAAAAACTATAAGCCATTACTTTTGTTTCAATAAAACCGTAGTTTAGGTTATAATAAAGACATTTAATTATTTGTTATTTTAAAATAATACTTAAATATTGCAGTAGTTAGTAAATATAACAAATTTTACCTTGTATCCGTCGTGTGACTTCGTTCAGCGTACGTTTATGACGCGTTTCGAAACATATGTTTCATCATCAGATAATAAAAGTTACATTAAATATAACACAAAAACACTCAACTTACAACACAACTATGACATGTAATCCGGATAGACGTCTACTTAGAGTCACGGTTGAACGTCTACTGACTGAATTCAATGTTTAGTTGATAGAGTCCGATAT
>JAGFPH010006715.1:19083-30121 GCA_018207615.1 Philaenus spumarius
ATTTAATGTCCCTCCTGGTTAGTCCAAATAACTTTGCTTCCATAGTTTTAATATATTCAACTAGCTTATATTCTAAGTTACTTGGTAATATAGTTGGACGTCCTAGCTTTGTTGTAACAGCTTCCTCAGGTCGTTCATCTTTTTTGGAAAGGCGAAAAAGTGTCGTACGTGGAACCCTGAATGTGTTTGCAGCAACTTTAAACCCCATCGATCCACTTCTGACTGCCTCGATAGCATTCTTCATATCTTCAGTGGTCCATTTCTTTCTGGGCTGCTCAATCCTCTTCTTTTTGGGAGTTGGCATTTTTCTGAAATAAAATGAAACAAAACTATGAAGACTAGCAATCTCGTTAAAAAAACTATTTTTAGACTTTTTACTGTTTTTTTTAAACAAACTTTACGCATTAATACTCTTTATATAAAACTTTTTAATATCTAAATAGTTCATCTATCACTTTTTGCAAATCGTTTTGCTAAATTGTTTGCTGTCAAAATATAGTCCAAATATGGAATACTATTCCATATTTGGAACAACAACATATTCCATATTAGGCAACTCACCATTTTTATTTCAACCTAACATAAAACAACTCTGTGTTGGTTTTAAAGAATAACAAAGGTTTATAATTACAAAGTCCTATACCCCGGTTTTCAAATAAATAACAAACTTGTACGGTTTATATACCTAAATACTAACCATTATTAGACATTGACTTACCTTCCAAAAACTAGTAGGCAGCGGTTTCAGTGAAAATAGGAGAGGAGCATGGAAGCATCGGCCGGTACCGTTGTCATTCACAAAACTGACTGCAGGCTAGCCACTCTTCAAACATCAACTATCCCCGTCGCAGTACCAACCTTACTTTCTGAAATACCTTGGTATTCCATTTTAGGACACTATTCCATATTTGGCTCACTTACTCTACATATGACCTTTTTTGTTGAAAAATACCTCCCCTACACGGCGGTATTTTTTATTTTCCTCTATCTTCATCCCAGCTCGAAATATTAAGGATAATCGAAAAAAAAAAATGATAATCGATTTTTTTTCGACTTTGGGAAATCGATAGACTGGTAAACTTTTTTGTATGTTAATCTACATACTTTAATGTACTTATAAAAAAAAATTCAGCCGTATTGCAAATTACTGGTAGTTGTAACCTATACCGACTGGGCTATACCACCCCAATGCCAGAGCTTGAGCTAGGCCTATAGTTTAAATATTGTAATATTGTATTTGTATTGACTTTTATATAAAAATACATGAATAATAATTTATCTAGAATTGTGAAATATTATTTAGAAAATTTTTATATTAAAATACAATTACTTTTTAT
The DNA here is from genome assembly GCA_018207615.1 of Philaenus spumarius. Classification (NCBI taxonomy): domain Eukaryota; kingdom Metazoa; phylum Arthropoda; class Insecta; order Hemiptera; family Aphrophoridae; genus Philaenus; species Philaenus spumarius. Next base: position 20,421 of record JAGFPH010006715.1, read on the forward strand.
TAAATAGATCATGTTTCAAGAATTTTAGAGAAAAAGTTATTACTTCCTGCAATTTTTTTATAAAAGTAGTATATTAGTTGTATTATATTAGTGTATAGTTTAAATGATTTTTATTAATTGCTCATCTAAATGCTTAATAAATAAATATAAATTATTTATATGTAAAGGATTGACTAGAAAATTTAATTATTACAATGAGTTTTTTTCTTTTTCAAATAACATCACTACAGTATTGTAACAACCTCGAAAGATTATAACTTCATCATTCAAAAAATAAGATTCTATCACATAATTCAACTTAACTCATTGCTACTCAATCACCATGTTAATTACTACCTTATAAAGCCTAAGACGGATTTTAATTTACTGCCCACGAGTCAAATTGTATGTAATCGTACATAATGCAAATTATGTAAATTTTCTTACATTTTTTCATCGTGTGAACTCTTTTGTGTTATATGTGACGCGTTTCTGCAAATTATAACTTTTAACACGTATAATTAACCACTTTAGTACTTATCGCTCTTTGATTTTACCTATACAAATTTTAAACTTCTTTCTATTTAATTAGTTATTATAGTTATTATTATTTTATATCGATTTGTGTTTGTGTTTTATTATAGCCTAATATTGTAATTTGTATAATATTTTGTCAATGTCAGTAACGTATTAATTGTAATGGGTAAGATGGAAGAGAGGCCTTTAAAGTTATATCTCACCATAAATAATGGCAATTCATATCAATTCAATGTCTTTTTCGACTTTATCAATCAAAATAAGAATTTAACACTTTAGTAGGCCTGTACTTTACAGGAAAAACAAGGGAATATTATTCTCCTACACTCTTTGACCTCGGAAAATATGTGAAATTTAAACTAAATTACTATATACAAAAAAGGTTCAACTATTTTTAAACGGTACCAACTTCAATAAATTATGAATTTGTCAAGTTATCAAAGGAATTATATAAGTTTTTGGTTATTTACCTAAATTCATTTTAATACTAAACCTATAAGAATTCATTATTCCTTGATACGAATCTTTTGTATGTATACCTTCGGCTAATGTTTGCCATTCATGTCAACATAACTTGATAGTCATAACCATGTATCTCCTCTTTACATTGCAAAAAGCAGAAACATTTTTTTTTTTTTTTTTTTTTTTTTTTTATATAAAAAGCACCAACGTAATATCATAGCTCTAATTATTTTTTTTCGGAATAGAAAAATATTCATGCTTTTCATCTGGATTTGAACCGAGGTAGATACACTTACGAGTCAGATACGAGGAAGTCTCGTAACTAGAATTAAGTTTGATATTTGAAATTTAGGATAGATTGATTAAGAAACAAAATGTTTTTCTATTTAATAATGTTCATGTTGTTTCTTGTTCACTACAATAATAATATATTATTTATTTATGCAAACGCAATCATTTTTTAAACAATAACATCTAGCTCACATCTTATATTAATAATAAATCCTTCATTATGATTCAATAATCCATTATACATTATTTACCAAATGTGTGTTCTTTTTTTTGTGATAATACTTTATCTTCCTTGATTCTTTATCAAAATTAATGATTCAAACATAATTTTTAAGCTTATGTTCCCCTCTACTGACGAAAAATAGACAAATGGGTTGCAACTAATGTTTTCATTCGAAAAATTTACTAAACAAGCTTTAATTATGAAAGTGCATATGATTCCTAATAAAAAGCGCCATCTATTAACAATCTCTATAACTAACGTGGCAGCTGTTAGATTATTTACATTTGTGTGTGTAATCTATCACACAAATCAATAAAATACAATCTTTGTAAACTGTTATTTCTAAGCCAATGTAATAAATAAAAATAAATAACTCATTTAAATCAACTTACTAAATCAGGTAAGTCACCTAACTTGAGAAATTTTCGCACTGGTCAGCTACTTTTATATACAAATAATGAACAAATTAGAAACATAATTAATTTAATGTCTATTAATTATCTAAGGTCTTATCTTAAAGAACAACATGCAATGAATATTCATTTAAGAACAGTAGATATTTAATTAAAAGGGCTCTTTTTTATGTGACAAAATAAATCGAGCATTTTATCATTTTCGTAAATAAAGTAGTCGAAGTTAACGGTGTAACTGTTTTGATTAGAATCCTTAACTAAATTGGAAATGGATTGCCAAGCATTAAGTCGGTTGAGAATATATTTATAAACGTTTGCACCATTAAAGTAAACTACGTGATAAATACAATAAAAGCGTTTCCACTCTACTGTTGCAAATTGTATTAGCTTTTTTTAAACACGTCTGTGCAGGATTGGAAGTACATAAATGCTTCTCACACCATTTTTTATTTGTTGCTAATTTCTTAGTTGGAATCTAAGGCATATGTGAAAGTGATTGTTTGAAATACGAAGTTTTAAACTAATTTCAATACAAGAAATAGTTATAATTTGCTGGGATACAAAAACTCTGTGATGAGCTTTATTAAATGGCATGATAAAGAGGAAACGGTTAAAAGAAATTATTTAGTATTAAAAAATTTGTGCACGGAATTTCTTTGACAGTTTAAGTTAGATTGTAACCTTTTTTATTTTTTGAACTTTTTGTCCATACTATATTAGTAAATACTTACAAGTGCACAAGAACTGAGTAGATTTGATGAAGTATACTCTAGTATAGAGCTTATGAAATTAAGCCCCATTTATTATGATCCAGATGAGATAATTTACCGCGTATTATGTTCCAGGATAAATGGCAACGTGGCCTAGCTTTAATGTTAGTTAAGTTTTTGAAAAAGTTTTTAAAAATGTAATGCTTTACAATGTTGAATTATGTACTCATATTTTATACAAGTGCAACAGTGTTAATTAATTTAAGTATTTATCTGCGCTTGAATTTCATACAAGTAACTGTGATTGTATTTCAAAAAAAATTCTCGGAGTATAAATGACGTGTTATTATTCAATATTTCTTACGGTTCCACTTATATCTGCAAAACTAAAATCATTGCAATAGTAATATTCATGTAATAGATCGGCTTTTGTTAAGGCTTAAAAATGGGCAATTTGTAAAGTGCCAAAAACGTTGGCAGTGCTTAAAGTGCAGGCAACAGTGACGTAGTCAACCTCCCAAGACCAATTACATAATAATAATTTGGTTGATATTTTTTTGCAAACTTTGTCAAAAACTAAGTTCTTGTTCGAGTAAGTTTTATCCAGAAATGTATGCTCATATTTGCAGTTTATCAGCTGTATTTCATTGTTTGATTTACTACACTAAAAGTTCAAACCTGTGACGGAGATGGTTATGAACAACAATGAATTATGCTGTAAACACTATGGTGTCAACAAAGATCATTTAAGTTATGATATTATGTTCCCAAAATGTGACTGTTATTAAATAACAATCACATTTTGGGAACATAATTTTGTCCTGTAATTAACACAAATATTTAACATATTTATATGTTTCAAGGTCAATCAAGTATGTTTGCGATATTTTCTAAAAGTGTGAGTTATTTGTGTTTTTTTTTTTTTTTTTTTTTTTTTTTTTTGTGAGATTGGGCCTACATGTTTTCTGAACATCGTTATAATCAAAACGTATAAACGTAAGTATGATTTGAAATAACTTTAATCAAATTCCGCTAGCCATTTTCATACTTTTTGGTGTAGCCCCACATTATTATAAAAGTTTAGCCACACTTTATCGAAGCTTTGGCCTACTTCTTGCATTTGTAATGAATTATAGATTCAATTATTATTATTACTGCGAAGTAGATCGTGTAGAGTTAGTAGGTCACACTTCTAGTTCATAAATGTTTATAGTTTTTGAAATTTCTTAAATGTAAATTAATTTGAAAGAGTCGTACTCCCATTGTTTTTGTATAGATTGACGATCCTATTATTAGAATTTAAAGTTATTGATTAAGTTATTTATTAAGTTACCACTGTTTTCGTGGTATCAACAAATAATTAATTAATCGGAAGACGAAAAATAATGGTATTAACTTTACAAAAACAGGTTCACAATGGTAAAGAATAATAATTTATTAATATCTATTACTATTAAAACTGAAATTTTACTAGGCCTACTCAAATATTTAATTACCACTTCTGAATAAGATTATAAACATTAAAATCACATCGACTGACTGATTATTTTATCAACAAGACTCTAAAATTTACATATATTAAAAAACATAGTATTAACAGATAGGTACTGGCCTTGATTTACTATTTGTATTAAATACTAGCTGGTACCCGGCTCGTTGATGTCACAGTATAAAATAACCCCTCCCCCCCCCCCCCCCCATGGAAAATCCTGAACATTTAACAAAAAGCCCTAGCACAATAGGATGAACGATTGAACGATATGGCAGCGCATAAAATACGAACAAACAAATATTGATATTTGATATAGTGATATATTAGATAGATGTTTAAACTACAAATACTATATACTGTATTAAATATTATTTATTATTATATTCGTTATATACTCATTTAAATGAGAGAATAAATGTATTCTATTATTGTATATTATAATAACGTTACTATTTTTATAGTTTTTGTAGTTTTGATCTCTATTTTGAGTAAATAGTACACATTATTTTTCTGCTATTAGAATTACGTGCATTAAATTAAATTTCAACTACTAATCAAATAATTAATGTCGTTAGTGTAAAGGTTTTGAAAGGAATTCCGTAACTTTTTAACCATTAAGGGAAAAGACACAGTAAATAAACTGAACCCTATAAACGTTTTAGTACTCAGCAGTTGTGAATTGTATTATAGGAGTAATAAAATGTTCGCTACGTTTAAATTGTCTTCGTACATTATCCGGATGAATTGGGAAATTCTAGCTTATACTAGTTCTCAAGTCCAAATCATTCTCGCCTATCAGAAACTATTCAAAACGTATATATATAAAAAAAAAACGGCTGGATTCGATAAGATTCAAGCTAGAGATATGAAAGCAAATAAAAATAGAATCTATTATAAAATTTTGATTCATTTTTCGTTTCTAATTTTGTTTTCTTTTAACCACCCTTGCAACTGCATAAACAATGGAAACACGAAATCCAAATTATTAGACTCGTCGTTTTAAATACCTTCAAAAATGTAAACAATATTCATGTAACATTTAAAGGAAATTGAACAACAATTTTTTTCCGTGACTGAAAAATAAAACAGATTTTTAATGGACTAAATGCCAAACAGTCTATATAAAATTAGTTATAGACCTACTCTTAAAACGAAGCGTTCATGGGCTTTTTCTACTTAAGCTTATAAGGAATTTGTATAAAGGTTTGTAAAATAAGATATTTCCAACCTATTTTATTTACTTCTTCTTTATGTATTTAACAAATAATTTTGACTAAGCCAAATTTGATATCAGCTCTGAATTTATTTATTTCGATTAAATCTGTTTATAGGTTAAAATTTTATAATTTATGTTAAGAAAATATTTGAAAAAGTTTGATGATTCAAAATATCGCACCAAGAATCTCCATAGCTGAAGTCACTGACTCTAACCATTGATTTACCATTGACAAAGTGAAATCAAAAACGTTTAGTAGTTACAAAAAAATGTTGGGGCTCAGTTACAAAGTGTATAATAATATTATTAAAATTATATATTAGAAAAATTCCTACTCATTCGAACTTTTCCTGATGTCAAGGAACATTTACGCCCAATATGAAGGAAATCGAAAAACGCGATTTTTAAATTCTATTTCGAAGAAAGTGAAACATGTTGTTTCTAACCAATTTGGGTTGATCATTAGTGAATTCATTTGTGTATAGAGTATTCATGAATTCTATTCGTGCCTATTGTTCTATTGTGTTTTAATTAGTTTATTTATACAGACTATCCTAAAATTGTTAAAGATTATATATACTGATTGTTTCTTCATTGCACAAAATAATCTTACAGATGTAGAAATTAAATCATAATATTTTTTTAAATAATAAACTTTAACGGGTAAATATTACATATTACAACGGGCAGGACCCGTGTAGATTTTGGAAAATTCGAGATCTACAAAATAAGGCATGTCCAAGCGATATAGGCGTTATTTGGAAAGATGAAAATTGAACTTGGACGAGTCGGTGAACAAAAATTAACTTAGCCTCGAAGAAATGATTTTTGTGGGAATACCAGGATTTAGGAGGTTATGAATTTGGAGTTTTCTTGATGAAATTCTTTATGCCAAACGCGTATTTATTAGCCATGTGGAGCTCAAATCATAATATTAAACAATGCTTAATAATTAAAAGGTAAAGTAACTTTAAAGTAATACACATTTTAAAGGTAAAGTTTTATAAACAAATGAAATAATATGTTTAAATATTATTAAAATGGAAGGGTCAGAAAATTCACATCTTTGGAAATCAAACAAAATTGATTAAAGTTTAAGACAGATTTAAATATTAAAGTCAATTAAGTAGTAGATATAATTGTATTGATAGAAACTAGTACCTGAAATAAATTTCGTATTAAATCCTAAAAAGAAAGTGCCAAATACGAGACGTTGTACAAACCAACAAGTGACGAGAAACTGCGGCTAGTGTTAGAAATAAAAGACTACTACGATGTGTGAAAACAAGCAACTTCGAAAAGTGCTAAACAAAAACCTTTTCCGCGAAAAACCGTGTTGGATCAAAAGACTTTCCCCGAACGCTAACAAGAAGTCGGATGACCACCATTTGAGTTCGTAGCGAAAGATATCGCGTACGCAATATCCTTGGTGAAAATTGAGTCACTCAGTAAAGAGTTATGGGGGAAATAAAAAGAAGAAATGGAAATTAAGTAGAGTTTGATATCACACGTCAAAAATTCCCACGCGGCCAAAACTGATAGGAATTAAGTAAATTTGTTTGATTTCAGTGTATTAACAACTTTTCTCTGCGAAACTGAAGATGGCAGTAAACATTTATAACTTAATAAAAATCTATAAGCTACTACGAAACTGTGATATCTGATGACAAAAGGGTCGATTTTTTTTTTAAATTAAATAAAACAAGGGATTTTTGAAAATTTAATTTTTTTACAAAATTGTTAATATCTCAAGAACGAAAGCAGATAATTAAAAACCGATTGCGGCATCGTGTTCTACGGAAAAACAAAGTTTGAAATGATGGGTCACAACCTTACCTTTACATTTAAAAAATAAAAGTTCATTCCAATATGGCGGATCCAAGATGGCGGCCAAAAATGTGAACCTCATCAAAAGAAAGTATAAACTAATCAATGATGTTCGGCGGTGGTTTTGAGTCGATACCTTAAGAAATGCAGAAAAAATTATGGGGGGGGACATTTAAAACTCACCCGGTATAATTTTGCCTGATTAAATTCATTTAAATTTATTAATAACTGGTTTTAGTAGGATCAGATTATGATTTCTGGGATTGTTTAAACAAATAAAATTATATAAAGAGAAAGTAATATTATTAAATTTTAAAATAATATAAAAACGATTAAGCAAAAAACTTGAATAAAGTTAAGATACATTGGCATAAAAAGATAATAAAAAAAATTAATTAAGTTCTTTTGTCTGCCAGAATTACCTAGGTTATTTAAATTTAAATTAAAGATTAATTGTGTTTAATTTGTATTGTGAGAGAGACTAATAAAGAAAAAAAATTTGAGTTTGTTTAGAATTTTTATTTTGAATAAATTTTATTATAATTTTTTAGAACAAATATGAGAGTAATAACTTATCTGCTGTTTACATAACAATTCATAATATTATCCATCATTTTTAATATATAGTATTGTGTCTAGTTGTAGTAATATCCGAAGCACAAATAAAACAAGCTTTAAGGTCAGTTACAGTGTACTCAATGTTCAGAAGATCATCAAAAATCACACTAAAATAATTAGTTCTTTGCTGAGCATACTTTATAGTAAATTTAATTAAAATCACTATGAGTGTATAATTAATAGAGTTTTATTCAGAGTATTTAGAAAGCTAAATATTCGGCTACTTTTTTTAAATTTAGTGTTCCCAGAAAATTGGGGCCATTCCGTTGCAGAATTGGTTCCCGAACAGAGGACCACTACATGCAGTTGTAGGGTCTTACTTGTTTTCAGTACCTCGTCCTGAGATTAAACAAATGCAATTGTTTAGTGTTATATATCTACAAGCTCTAAGAAATGCAATAGTAGTTCACTTATATCTTTTGCAAAAAGGATTTATTTAATTTGAACTGAACTTGTGGTATTTAATACATAATTTACCATAAAAAAGGTACTAATAATTGAAACCAGTAAGAACAGTTTGAAATATGTTTAAAAATAAGTAAAAGTCGTAGTAAAATTGTTAAATATTATCACAGTATATAGTAAATAGTGTTTTAGATACAGTACTCCGTAATCAACATTAGCCTGATAATTAGTACACTATGGACTTGAACTACAATAGTATTTATAACGCAGATTTAGCGATTCATGTTTAATATACGCAGTTTTGCCTCCAGCTTGAATAAAAAAAACTATCTCAATGACAACCTGCACTGAACTATCTGCAATGAACCGTGCATAATGTCGTATATACGTATAATAAACGTACTTCTGTAAATAATTTATGCCTATTAATTATTATACTGTTACGTATTCAAATAACGAATAGCACATACATTGTTTTGATTTATGACACTATCTCCATGTTAATTAGATAATTAATGAAATTAATCCTGCACCAATACTAAAACTTGTATTTACTTATACAAAACAAAAATAAACCTTTTATTAGTTTTCGTTTCGAAAGGAATATTTATAAAATTTGGCCAGTGAAGTATAAAAATTGTTTGGTGATACACTACTTGGTAATGAAATTTTAATATTACTACCACTTAAACTTTTTTAGTTATTCTCAATAAATATGTTAAGTAAATTCTTATTGTTTTTTTTTTTTTTTTACTTAATAAAAAATACAAGCATATAAACGAAATTTCAGTTTTAACTGCACAAATATCGATTTTGAAACAAATTGTAAAATATTTATTCATCCTAGAGTGTAGAGGTAAAAAAAAAATTCTTTATGTTGTTAATATTATCGAATTGTAGGTCACTAAAAGATGTTTATCAGTTATAACATTCCACACTCTATAAACCAATCAAGTATAAAAAAGTAAAGAAATTATTTTGGTGGAGAATCCTTTCTGCTCGTTTTCGTGAACTTTATAAGGGCAAGTTGTATTCCATTACGTTCGTTTTTCAACTTTTACGCTGTCAATTATTTGTTTTCTTTTATAAACAATTGTTTTACTGCCACTAAAGTAGCAAACAACATTTCAAGAAGCAAGCAGTTTTTATCAACTGAGTTAAACACAAACTAAATGTACTTATATTTATTTCAAAATAACTGCTCTGATGAATAAGTAAACAAACTTTTCTCATTAGTTTTTATGAAGTTTGATGCCTAAACCTTAGTGGCGTCGATAAGTTTTATTTAGCAATAAATGTGTTCAAAATAGAAAATATTAAATTTTAATTTAATTTATTAAATTAACTTTAAACTATAATTTTGCAATAAATATTATTTTTTATAACAAGTTGAGATTGTTCTATTTTTAAGGAACACATTTACCTTATGCACTATTTGTATTACTAAATCATGTACAAATTGCTAGTGCACAGAAACTAAATAGATTTGATGCACTAAATTGTTAGGTTAGGTAGAAATCTTTGTATT
>JAGFPH010006715.1:35970-51369 GCA_018207615.1 Philaenus spumarius
TGTAACCAAAAGAAAGTGCTGTAATATACAAATTAATACCCTAGATTAATATTTATTATTTTAATGTTTTTCTACTTTTACAATAATATTGAACCCTTAAACAAAAAGTTGATTTTTCCATTTCTAATACATTGTGGTGTTTGAATTACAAAACATGTACCAAGAATTGTAATTTTAGTTTTTTTATTTTATACAAATTATTTAGGGCATTCTTTATGAATCTATCAGTTACACAACCTTTTTGCTTTTCTTTTCAGTGTGTTTTAGTCCTTATCAGCATTTACTGTCTTTCTTTTTTTCATTGTGTCAGTAACACTTCTAGAATAGTTATTTAATATGTTACTAAATGTGTAGAGATACTTATCAATAAGATTTGTTGAAACTTACCCCACAACTATCACAGTTACTCTGTGTCATTAGGCCTAGATTACAAAACTCAGCAATAGTTTCTTTCAATACTTTTATTTTGTTAGATGCTGATAAAAACTCTCCTTTATACCTTTCAGATATTATAATTTTGAACACTTTGAATCCTACAACTACTTCTAACAGAGTATCAGAAGGATACTTCAAAGACCCTCTATTAATGATGTTAAAGTAATAGTTAGTTGTCACGTTGGGGCGTAACATATTTTGTTTCAGCATCTTTTAGGGCTTGAAGTTGGGCGGCTGCTGTGACGTTTCGTCCGAAGTGGAGGGGAGCACTCGGGCCTGTAGTATAGTGTGGCCTTGCCTCGACCTACGGATTCAGATGGCTGCTTCGCTTCGCTCGTAGTTCGAAAACTAGCTAAAGGCTCTCGCTAATCTTTGGCTCGTTTTTACCTGGGTGACCGAGCATCGCTCGGTATTTTTAACATCTTTATTGTATCTGTAATGCATATATTCGAATAATTAGTGGCTTTAAAGGAGATATAAAAAGAAGTTGCATCTGTTCGACTTCTAAGTGACATGAAAGGTGGTATAAAAAGAAGTTCAGAATTTAAATTTTATGCGCATATTTACAGACATAAGACATAGCGCATTCGATTCCTGACGTCAAAAAACCCAAATATGCAAATTTTCATCAAAATCGTTAGAGCCATTAGCGAGATCCCCGAAATAAATGTATAAATACACAAATATACAAAAATTGATCGTTTAATAAGATAAGATACATCAGCTAAAAAAACATCTGCACACTTTTTATTTTGTTATTTATAGGCCACTTAAAGTAGATAATATCATTTCTTTGCTAGCTCAGTTACGTATTTCAATATTTCATACATTCACCCTCATGCATAAAGCAGTCAAGAGTGCTACTAACTTATTCAAACTACGTGAAAATGAGTTCTAGGAATAAACCAATACTTTTCTTGACTATACCACAATTTCACCTATAGTACCACAATTTAGCATATAAAAACCCAGATCAAATTTTAAAATAATAATTTCGAAATAAAACCTTTAGACATGTATATAAATTTAAACAGAAATACTAATTTTTTTATTATTACTATCTAAACTTTATCTATTTTTCCAAGACATTTATTCACAACGTTAATTCGCTCATTTAGAAAACGTGACTAAAGAAAATTCAGTCTGTTTACTTTCTCCACCCTATTCGTAGTATATGGAAAAAGTATTGTTTTCCCCAAATTTTCGAATATGGATTTTTAGTGGAATTATCTGTTTTGGTGCTCCCTGAACCCCCAAAAAATGTTTATTGGAATTACCTGTGTTGGTGCTCCTTGAAACCAAAAATATTTTTAGTGGAATTATTTGTTTTGGTGCTCCCTGAGCCCAAAAAACTGTTTTTTTGGTGATGTCTGTTCGTGTTTCTTTGTGTCTGTAAGGATGTGTAAAGAGCTGGAGACCATACAAACAGTACGATTTTGATGAAATTTGGTATGTAAATGTACTTCTGTAATATCTCCAGGCATTTTTTTTCATTTTTCAAATTTTTGATTTTAAGGGGTTTACCCCCCAAAAATGGCCAAAAAACGAGAAAAATTTCTCAAAAACGGCTCTAACGATTTTAATAAAAATTATCTTATTTGTAGCCCTTAATGTACCCTACCATATGCAAAAACCGCATCTTTCTAAAAATTCTCGTTTATTTAATAATAATAACTGATTTTTGGGGTTTTTGGCCAAAAAGATTGTTGTTTTTCAAAAATTTTCTAAACATTTTTTCGTGCATCTATACAGGCCTAATTGACATGTTTGGTGAAAATTTGTTCTAAATCGATCGAATAGTTTAAATAATAATAATAATATAATATGGATGTGTGTTACATGCATGTAATATTGTCCATGGTAACATATTCCTACTTTTGCAATTCTAAATAACCACCTCCTATACTACTCTTGGGAAGGTATAAAGTTTCAACTGGGAGAAAGTATTTGGCAGTTATCTGGTAGCGTTTATTATTACTTAGATCTCATACATGTTGTAAAAAATAAAATCTACAACACTAATCCTTAAAATTCGGCCTCCAAAACGAACCGCCTGATATAAAGAAACTAAAATAATTCCTTTAGAATATTGCTGGATTATATAACTGCTTAGTCTATTGACAGATAACTGGAGATTATCATTTAGACATTTACTATAAACAGAACTTATGTAAGTATTACATATAAACCTTTAAAATAACGTCTTTCTACGTTTCCTACTCTACAATTGTTGTTTTTCTTACGATTGCGATAAGGAACTTAGGCATCTTGTGTTATTAGGTTAATAAGTCGGCAAAATTTTGAAGTAAAATTTTCTAGATTTAGTAGATCAGGTATCTCCAAAATATTATTTAGAAACAAAGGCCATTCGTTTTGTAAAATTTATTGATAAACAAAGATGAAAACAAATATTCAATATATTTTAAAAGTCTTCATCTTTGTTGAACAATCGATTTTACAAATTGAATGGCCTTTGTATACAATTTCATTTTAATATTAGTCTATGTATAAAACATTTTCCTATTTTTTATAAAAGTATTTTTTGCTAATGTATAATTTATAAAACTTTTATTTTGTTTGATGTGCAGATTTAAAGAAACATTGTGTGAATAATTAAAATAGCATTCTAACTTTACAGAGTTCTAGTTTTCTAGTTTCAGTTATGAGTTATATACTGTATATATCTTCCCCGTCTCCCATCAATAAAAATATAAATCCATTAATTGTCTTTTACAAACAGACCAGGGTAAGTTTATTTAATTTTGTTTAAGATAATTGTTGTTGATTGTCAACTGAAATAATGTAAATTTTGTGTTCGGAAATTTTTCCATAATATTAATCAATACGAATTTAAAAAGATGATAAATCAGGATTATTCTAGAACGAAAAACGTTTAATAAAATATAGTTGGAAGTAGATGTCAAGTGGATAATATTTGTTCTGTTGTGTAATTACTATTTGTGGTTTCTGTCTCTCCTATATTTCAGTTGTCTTTTCTATGAGAATATTTTGAACAAGTTATTATATTTACACTTTGTATCATGTCGTATGTTTAGGTTTGGGTTACGAGATGTGTATGCAACATCACCCATATTCAATTTAAGTATTACCACTGTAAGGAAACTAAACATATTTAAAATTGAGACGAAAATACAAATTGGAATCTATACTATCTAAGAATTAAATGAGTCAGAGATTAATGTATTTGATCCAGTAATAATATTCTGTAGATGAATTGAAAGGGAGCGACCTAAGACGAGGTGAGGGTTTCTGACGTGTATCATTTTATCACCTGTTTAATCTCCTGAAAGTAATTAAATTACAAGTGAAAAATTCTAGACCAAGACCGGAAGTTGAACCCAGGACCTTCAGGTTTCCGTCCTGACGCTCTAACCATCTGAGCTACCCTGATATCTACCGATATTGGTCGATGTTATCTCACTTGTTTTTACTGCAATTATTGAACCAACCTGAAAGTGTTAGTTATTATTATAAGTACACAAATATCAATTGCCTTAATATTGATTAGGATCTTAGTCTTCAGAATCATAAATATTTGAATTTTATTAAAAATACTGTGTGAAATATAAGTAATTTTATGGTGCGAAACTCACATAATAAGTAATACCTTTCTAAACAGAATGTAAGGCTAGTATATTTCCTGCTAAACCATGTGTCAATCTTAAGTCTGTGATACGTGTAATTAGTAGGGCAATAGTTAAATTAACTGTAATACGCAATATACAAAATAATTTACTATAATATTTAAAAGGATAACATATAGATATATCATAAAGGTAAAGTTAAAAAAAATTAAGAAGAAAGTGGAAAATACACACGATTATTCCTAGTAGCGTTCGATATTACAATATTAATAATTTTGAAAACTGTTGTTTTGAATAAAACTATTTATTTTATTTTATTAAAACAGAAGGACATTGATTAATAATTCAGTTTATAAAAAGTTTGTATTTCTTGTGCCACAAGCTTGGCTATGTTATCACCAATGCAATCTGCATAGTTGCTGTATGTATATTGTCCGTGAAATAAACCTCGTTCCGAACATAGTTCATGTTTAATAATTAGTTATGATACAGGTATGTATTCAAATAACGTAGCATAAAAAATAACACTAATTGTAAACTACCTCAGAATATTAATTGTTATAAACAAAAGATTGTTACTTGGTTGAAAATTAAAACTCATTTTCCATAGTATTTATAGACTTGTGGTATGAATTCGTTTCTGTAATACTGGCAATACATATATAAAAGTAAACTTGTGGCTGTTCTTTAACAAATTCTTGCAAAACGTTTTGCGTCCTTCAACATTATAAATCTCCCTAAGGACAAATTGTATTACGAGACTTTCGACTCTGAAATTTTACGTTTAAAACTTTTTCCTTCATAGACACAAATTAAGTTTCAGGAAAAGGCATATTTCTGAAAAATAAAGCCATAAAATATACAACCTTTACGCGGCAATTTGTAAAAACAATAAATATTTAACAATTAGTTTTTAATTTTAAATGTTGTTACAAAAACAGCTTTAATTTTGATTACTATGCCTTGTACTTTATAAAAAAAGATAAGTGCTTCCCAAAAATTCACTCTTAGTTTTTTCATTATTTGTTGTTTCTTTTACCGTTATTTAACTTAAATTATTAAATTAAATATTTTATTTCTGTAAATTAAAATTCCCCTTAATCCGTGATGATAACTTTAAGTCTTTAAATAACATTTTTTATTTCAACCACAATGTATCTATCTTTTTTTACGTATTAGCTGTATTTGTAATTATATATAGTCAAATTTTTTGGTTATATATAGGCAAAACAATACAATAATCTTGAAGTGCAGACTTACTTATTTATTATGTTATCTAAGGCAGTGTATAATCAAGGATGTACATTAATTAATTGAATGAGCGTGTACAATTCATTTAATTTCATAATCTCTTAAATACAATCTATTTAAAGCTTTTTTTTAACACTTTTAACGATTTGCACGATTTTAATAAGAATATTTTTAGAAATGAGTTTACATGAAATAATATTAAAATATGTAAAACAGAGATAAATAAAAAATTACCAAAAAATGGTATATCAGTTGTCAAGAACAAGAATAGACGATAGGATAATTATTACAAATAAAGTTGCATTTGTACTGGAAGAAAACTATAATTACTATAAAACACAAAATAATATATATGTATACAAATAAATAAAGTGTGGAACGAAAATTTTGAGTTATCCATGTAAAGATCGTAAGCTATATTATTCTTGTAAGGTGAATAGGTAGGCTAAATCTATGTAAATATAAATGTAAATGTGGGTGCGTTTAAAGTCGATAATCTCTGAAAGTTCTCCATCGATTGCTTTGAAATTTTGACACAAACTTTCAATTTATACAAGCGTGTTTTTATATCCTAATTTTATAAAAACTGCAGCATCTATTAAAAATTAAAACAAAACAAAAAATACTCAATATTTAACAAAAATGTAAGCGCCATTACATATGTTTATTGACTAAAATAATAACAGTAGTCACCTGTTTCCTATAATATTTCCATTATCAGCTGATTTCAAACTTAAAACAATAATATTTTATATTTCTAACATTTAAGATAGGTTTTTGTGAACAAAACATTCTGTTGAAGTAAAAACAACTCACACTATCTATACTATTATTATAAAGAGGAAAAAAAAGTTGTTTGTATGTAAGTGGTAATCTCTGGAACTACTGAACCAGTTGAAATGTTTTTAAATCAAATGCTACACTATCCCTGAGTAACATAGGCTAGAATTCATATTGATAAAACATTTCTTATTTCAATATTTGTAAATTTAGCCAGAACAAATTCACAGGATCAATACAATGTTAAACCCATAGCGTCTAACAGCTGTAATACCAATAAATAAGCAACATTATACAAAACTAAAAAACGACAGTTGAAAAATGAAACTTATATCATTCAAAACGTACTGTGCACAAAAACATAAATTTTGAGTGTATGTTGCCGTTAAGGAAGGTAAAATAAATTAAACACTATTTAAGGTTAGGCCTAGACTGATGAATCAACACGTATAATTAATTCTTGAATATATTTACATTCATTACCATAGCAAAATATTGAATAAAATAACAGATAAAACAGTTGATTCGGCAGTCCCGTTTAGTACAAAATAATATTTTAAGTTCGGCCTAGACTAAACCAACACATATTTCAACATAATCAAACCAATAATATCTTGCGTTATGGGATGTTACATTCGTTAACTAGCCTATGTTAGATCCTAATTAAAAATAAATAAGATATATTATAATTTAATAGTATGCCTACTTATTGATAACATATGATACGGTAATTAATTGAAAGTGAGTAACCAATATTAACAGCTTATTTCATAACATGAAACTATTATTTGTATTTCTAACTTGTTGGTTAGTTTTTTCTACACCTTTATTATAAATAAAACATAACATTTGTTTATAGAAGGTTCCATCGGGATTTGGCGTGCGGAGCACGCAGGTGTCGCCTTTTGTTATGAAATATTAATGTTGTACAACAGAACTCCTTGTTGAAACAGAGGTGTGTACCAGTTTTCCCTTTGATGTTAATCGGGAAAGCCTGATCAGCGTGTATTTGCATCGACTTCGTAAGTTTATGGAAGGCGCGACTGTAACTGTCGATGCAAAATGGACGTTAGCCACAAACCCAGAGGAATTAATTAATTATCAACCCTAATTTTACCCGATTGCCTTTAGCCGTACACACCAAATCCGATTCCGCCAGCTTTTAACGAGCGCTAAATTAATTATATATATATCTAAGTATTACACTTTAACTGAATCTAAACACTAGTCACCAAATGAACACGATAGGCTTCCAACCGAACTAAACTTATTACCGCTAAATATTATTTACGAGTGCGCGATTTGTTATAATCTGACGATACGCGATTACCGATTATTAAATAATATAATTAGTTTTGCTTAAGGCATAATATTAAACATTAGAGTGAGCCTAGAACTTTGTCGCCGACGGACGCTGTTGACCTGCTCCTTGCGTGTAGTTGATACGTCGGGACTCCGTACTCGACTGGTTTGTAGGTCAATGTCAAGTACAAGGTTGGTTCATACGCGCATGCGCGCAACTAGTATAGCTCGAGGCAAGGACTTCGGTAAGTCGTTGCAGGTGTTTATTTTCTAGTTTGCTTTAGACAGATTACAGATGTTTGTAACTACTGTAAGATAGAGCTCTACAATAGTAACCATAGATCTCTCAACGGGGGTGAGCGGGAAAAAAAAAAACTTACAATTTAGTTGTTTGGTTATTGTTTTGTTCCTTGTTTTGTGGTTCGGGGTTTTTATTCAAATCAGTATGATATATTGCAAAGTTAACATTTCTTTTCAAACACTCTTCAAACTGTTTCCCTTTACTGATGAGCTAAACCTAAAATCAATTACTAACCTCTTATTTCTTAAAACAATTATTTTAGATGTTTAAAGTCAGCTTTTATAACTTGTAATATACTTCAGGTTTTATTTATATAGTAGTTTTACAGTAGGTTCAATTACAGAATATAATTGTATGGTAAGCGTTTCGTGAATATATTAAAACTTAATCGTTAAAAGTACTGAGGTTAAAAACTAAAACAATTTAAACGGCTGAATATTTGATAACCTATGTAATAGTAAAGAAAGTTCATAGTCTTTTTGTAATTTAAAAGATAAAATGAGAGAAATTATATGATTATATAATTTCTTTATATGATTAATATGTAAATTACTTTTGAATATAATAAAATTTAAAATAGAAATCATCTGTGTATATAAAAGAAGAAGTCCTGACTAACTGATTGATGACAGCTAGAACCTCAGGGTATCTTCATACCACTGTGTCAAAGTGAAATAAGAACATGTTTTGTAAGATATTGATTTTAATTGTTGAAAAAGGTCGAAATACGGCGGTTCACAACTCCATCCCCATATAAGAAAACAGCTGTTTAGAAACAAAAACTTAGCAACACCGTTTTAGCTGAATAAACTTGAATATAATTACATTCCTTACTCCAGCAACCAACTTAAAGAAAATTTCGAATTAGTTAATTTCTAATCACTACCAAAAGTTGTTTAGGCTACGCAAAAAAAATTAAAACAAACAAAAACAAGAAATAAACGAAAAAGGCTTACTGTGTTATAATTCAAACATCTGTTGTAGCATATTGCAAATAAACAGCTGATTTGGATCATAAACTTAACACAACTAAAGGTTAGGCCTATACTGAACCACCACATATTTCTTGAAAGCACTTATATTTATTACCATAGCAACTAAATTGACAGGTAAATTATTCCTCACAAACAACAGTTTTCTTAGGTTAGGAAATATCAAAACAAAACAACAAAAAATGCTTACTATGGCATAATTCAAACACCAATCACTATTAGAATTATGATATATTTATTACTGACGAGACCTAGATGATCAGTTTGAAATAATATTTAGCCTATCATATTTTAGTCATATTTTGTCCCCAACTTAAAAATGTCCTCTCTTTTATATCAATCGTCATTACCGTGATAATGTCATATAGCAAAGTATACAGTGGGGTTTCAGCTTATATTAATTGCGGCAAAAGATTTTTTCTAGGATCATTTGGTATGGTGTGGGTGGGCCAAATCTAAGTTTGCGACCTCGAAAGCGGGTGGACCTCGAAATTTTCGGAATTTTTCCAGTTTTTCGCTTATAACTCGAAAACGGTCCATATTTTGTAAATGAATGTCCTATAGTAAATTAAAGAGAACACAAATTTAGCGTCGATTAAAAAATAAAATGCAATAGACTATTGGTCCAGTAGTTCGATTTTTATGGGGTTCCAAAAAACAGAAAATTTATCCAACTTTGCCAAAAACTGTTTTTTATCCATTTTCAATGTGCTGTAACTTCCCAACATCAAATTTTATTATCACCCAATTCCCTAAAAATGTTAGAGCATTTTTAGGTATTCTGGAACAATTTTGCATTTTCTTTTCTTAATCGACGCGAAATTTTTTCCGTTCGAATTTACTATAGCTCGGTTATTTAGAAAATATGGACCTTTTTTTAGTTATACACGAAAAACTAGAAGACGTCTGAAAATTTTGAAGTTATTCGACCACCAAAAGTTGCACCCCCCCCCCTTCTTTGTAGGTTACAAACTTAGATCCTAGAAAAAAAATCTTTTGCCACAATTAATGTAAGCTAAACCACTTTTTGGATCCACTATATACCTGGCTAATAGTACAAAATACAACTCCAGTCATTGAATGTAAGTACACAAAATGTTACATGGCCAAATGAATGTATTAGCAAGTGAATAGTAATTAGACTCCTCCCTATGTCAGCGAATGAACAACACATCTCTACAATTAGCCTACATACTCAGCTTCCGTGGATAAATCTGCCGCGGGTGTTTTAATGAAATGAAAATTGGCGTTGTGAATAGAAAGTATAGTTAAAGTGTTTGAATTTCCATCTTATTTTATAAAATACATTTTCTTTCATTTAAAACAACAGGGTTGCAAATGTATTATAAATAGGGTTTTTTTTTTGTAATACAATGAGAGAGTGCACATGTTCAAATATTTTCCAAACAGATAGTTTTCACACAATTATCAAAAAACGTTTGTCTGTCTTAAAAAAAGAAGTTTAAATCTCTCATACAATTGTAAATGTTCATATACTGGTTTCAATTGAGTATTTACTTTCCAAACATGCTTGAAACTTGAAATATGGCATATAAGGAAATATGTTAATAGCCTTAAATTATAAATATAAATGTTAAAATTGTTAAAACTATTAAATTAAAAACAACAATACAAAAAAGAGGAGTTTATTTTATAGATGCTACTTGAAGGTACTTTGATTTACGAATAACTAGTAACGCTGATGTTGAAGTGAGATTTATGTAATAACATTTTTGTAAACAGAAAACAACGCCAATCAATTTAGAAAATTTTGCACCATAGATAATCTCTGTATTTTTTTTTAATGCATTTCATTAATGTTTTACATTTTGATTGCTTGAATGTTAACCATACACATAACCGGTCTTTGTCCAGACTGTCCTAACCTTCGTATTACCATAAAGAAAATAATTAAAAAATAAACTTTGACTCCCAAAAAGTCAGAATTACCAAAAACTAAAATTTCTTTTTCTTAACATGCGTGTAAGAAGTATCCTCTAGCTAATTTGGTCTTCACTTTATCTAAAGTTTTTTTTATAACGTAAAAATATTGAAAGAATCTTATAACAAACTGTAAACTTTAATCATTTTTTAAACAAAATAATATAATATTAACACTGACATAAAACTAGACAATGTATTTTAGTCAAATAAAAATATTATGTTATTACTAGCTGGCCCGATACGGATTTGCACGGATAAACAAATCAAAGTTAAATGTCTATTAACCAAAAAAATATATCTATAAATATATTATACTACGTATTTCTTATGGGGATTTTTAGTAACTTTGACCCCGCTAAAACCTCCCATAAAATTTCGAATTTTTTTAAAACCTTTCTTAGCGAGCACCCAGAGCCCTAGAGGAAGCTACACACTAAATTTAATTCCAACCCGTTTTGTGGTTTTTGAGATTTCGTGATGAGTGTGTCAGTGGTATTTGGATTATATATATATATATACAGAGAGATTTTATTATTATTATTGAAATAGACTATTAATGTCGCATAAACCTGTATTACAATATACAGTTCAAACAACACTAAAATTATGAGACAATCATGTTGGATATTTATTTTTTTAAATACTTTCACTTTTTACTTTCTCCACCCTATACGTAGTATATGGAAAAAGTATTGTTTTCGTAAAAATGTTCGAATTTGAATTTTCAGTTGAATTATCTGTTTTGGTGCTCCCAGAACCCCAAAAAATTGTTTAGTGCAATTATCTGTGTTGGTGCTCCCTGAACCCAAAAAAGTGTTTTTAGAGTGGTGTCTGTCTGTCAGACTGTCTGTATGTATACACGACCAGAGAGGACACTATTGGTCCGATTTTCATGAAATTTGGTATGTAGGTACTAAACCCTAATATCTCCAGGTGCTTTTTTCATTTTTTTGAATTTTTAATTTTGAAGGGAAATTTACCCCTAAAAACCCATAAAAAACGACAAAAATGCAAATTTCTCAAAAACGGCTCTAACGATTTTGATCAAATTTTCAGTATTTATAGTGCTTAAGATGCCAAACAAAATGACACCACCCGCTTTTATCAAAACTTCTGCGTTTTATAATTATGGGGAAATGTTTAAAAATAAACAAGTTTGTGTTGTCAACCTAGCATCGCCGCAGCAGCCGCACGGGGTAGCACCACGGTAGCGAGCACGGCCAGTAATTCAAAGGTCGCGCGATCGAATCCCGCCTGGGACAATAATTTTTTTATACGATTGACGTAGGTAGAATATTATTTTTTTGTTTTGTTCTAAAAATTAGTAAATAAAATGATTAAAAACAATATTATTTTGACTACAGTAAGTTGGGAGAACATTTGTGTCAGTTAACTGATACCGTTTATTTATATTGTTTTGATTATCGGTTTTAGTCTATAGTTCAAACATGTACTCTCCATCCCTTCCACCACACCCAACGGCATGTCTTCATTGTCTCATTTATTGTACACAATTTGCTTATGTGAAAAAACTTGTTTCTATTTTCCTCTTGTTATTAAAATATATCTTTTCCATTTTACTTCATTTGCATGAGCTAGCGTCTAGCTAAGCAGCGTTTTGAAATGCCATCCAGCAGAAGCCGTATTTTGACATGTGTGTTAGATTTTAAAAAAACACTACTAGGCCAGTCGGTAAAGGTCAATTTAGACCAAAAGTACCAGTAATTTGCATTACGGCTGAATTTTTTTTTTATAAGTACATTAAAGTATGTAGATT
Source organism: Philaenus spumarius (assembly GCA_018207615.1). Classification (NCBI taxonomy): domain Eukaryota; kingdom Metazoa; phylum Arthropoda; class Insecta; order Hemiptera; family Aphrophoridae; genus Philaenus; species Philaenus spumarius. The sequence continues at coordinate 48,358 of JAGFPH010006715.1, forward strand.
AACATAAAAAAAAGTTTACCAGTCTATCGATTTCCCAAAGTCGAAAAAAAATCGATTATAATTTTTTTCTTTCGATTATCCTTAATATTTCGAGCTGGGATGAAGATAGAGGAAAATAAAAAATACCACCGTGTAGGGGAGGTATTTTTCAACAAAAAAGGACATGTGTATTTATTTCGTCCGAGCAATGGTTTGTCTGGAAAAAATTCGATAATGCTGGTATGTATTTTGCAGCAGGGGAAATCACTAGAAGGGGACATCTTATTCATATATGAAGCGTTGGCTCATTCTAAATTGGCCGAATTTTAATATATCGAATTGAAACTTGACATAGGAGTTAAAATATATATTTTAAACATTTATGCTGAGTCTCAGCTTGTTATCTTGAAAATTACCCGATCTAGAGCTACTTGACTTATTAATGGGTTTCTCGATTTTAGGAGTACCGGACCCACCAATTCATTTTAAACAGCTCCAGTTTAGAAAATTTTCAAAATATCAACCTGAAAGTTTTTTTTACAAGTTAAATGTATATATTCAAACAAGTTCAAGGAGTATAAACCTTTTTCATTATTTACTTTTAAAAGCACAAGTAAATTAAAAAAGTATAATCTTAGACCTTTTTAGATTTTTCATCAAAACGCTTGAATTGATCAGCTGCAGATTAGTCATTTTTTTAAATATAGTTTTTAAAATAAGTATAGCAAAAAAAAATTGTATTTTTAATTTCTGTACCAATTTTTAAATCGATATGTTCAAAAATGTCGAAAATGGAGTCGTTGAATCCAAAAGTGTTATAGTTAAAACGAGATAGGTAAAACAGAAGACTATTTTCAAGCCCCTCGTTTTTAAAAATAACAAGAAAAAAATCGTTCATACTTACTAATAATATTTATACTGGTGTACTCAACTTGTAAAACAAATTTGGTGTTGATATTCCAAAAATTGACGAAACTGGAATAGATTGAAATTAGTTTGTGGGTCCGGTACTCCTAAAATCGATAATCGAAATCGACTCCTAGATCGGGTCATTTTCAAGATAACAAGCTGAGACTCAGCATAAATGTTTAAAATATATATTTTAACTCCTATGTCAAGTTTCAATTCGATATATTAAAATTCGGCCAATTTAGAATGAGCCAACGCTTCATATATGAATAAGATGTCACCTTTTAGTGATTTCCCCTGCTGCAAAATACATACATGCATTATCGAATTTTTTCCAGACAAACCATTGATCGGACGAAATAAATAGAGGAAGTGTGCCAAATATGGAATACCGTTTTCTTTTTAATTTTTAAAAAATGTATTTTTTTCGATACAACAATGAAGTGATAACAAATAATATTGGTGATAAGTATGTAAATAATTAACAAAATATTGATTTTCTCTTATTTATTTAAAACACACAAAATTCATAGAATACAAAAGAAAGGATATTTTCATTAATTCTAAAAGTGTTCCTAATATGGAATACCACCTTGAATTATTAGTAAAATGAGTAATAACTTTATTATATGACTTAAATAGTGTAAAATTCAGATATAATTCAAAGAATTATAAAGTATTATATTTTGTTACAATTCTAGGTATGTTTGGCCTAATCAGATACATAATTAGCTTATTTAAAATGTTAGTTTATTTGCAGAAATCACACATAAAGTACGCTGTTTCAGCCCCTGAGCATTCTACATGTGCCCATTCACTGCACGACACACACTGAATCCACCCTTCTCCTCTTCTATCTGCTGAGAACTTTTCTTCACAGAATAGGCAGGTAGCATCTTGATCAGTTGGGTTCCCCCCAATAAAACTACAGTCTGACGAGTCTTCTCGAATAGACATCACCACACTATCATCGGAAGATGACTCATTTGGTTGATTTTGGTCCCTGGTTCTTGTTTTGTTTTTTCTATTGACATTTTTTTATATTTTCTTCATTTTTAGATCTTTGCTGCAGTGAGCTATTGGTTGGGTATCATTAATGGTTGGTGCTCCCTTTGCAGAAGTTGTGTAAAGACTGCGTTTTGCTGCTACTGGACCTTTACCCTTTTTCGTGGCCAAAGATTGCTCAAGATCTGCTTTGAATGGGGACGAAGTGACTACTGCCGCCTTACCCGGTGGCCTTCCTCTCTGAGGGCCTGTCTTTTTCAGGATTGTTGGGATCGGTGATATATGTTCAGGACCAATTAAATCACAACCTGTTTGAGCTATGGGAATTGCTGGCACCTGAAGTTCTTCCCCTGTTTCTGAGGCAATACAATCATGAGGCTGAAAAATGTTTCGGTTGACTGGATATATTCCAGTAACCTTAAAACCATTAACAGCGATCGAGCCGCATTTTACTTTTAGATAAGCTTTACCAATCAAATCTGCCATGTCGAATGGGGAGACTGGTCTGGCATTGTGCCTGACAAACATCCTTACTTCCTCGCTATAATGAGCTTTTAAAGGCCCCATGAAAGTTTTGTCCAGCGGCTGCAATTTATGGGTCGAGTGTGGTGGCAGAGAAATAATTTCCACATTATTAGCCCTAGCTTGATCAATTACATTGATATTTCTTGTGTGTTTTGTGTGCCCGTCTAACACAAGTAGCACTGGATCACTAGCCGATGGTTTTACTCTCGCTAAAAAATGTTCAAACCAACTAGAAAAAATGTGCGTCTGGATCCATCCACTTGGATGACAAAGCCCAATGGACCCAGGAGGTGCTCCCTTCATTAAGAGGTTGTTCATATTTTTCCTTGGAAAAATAAAAAGGGGAGGTACAAAAGTTCCTCCAGCACTTATGCAGGTGATTAGCGTAACTAAAGATCCTCTTTCTGCTGAAGTCATTGCTCCGACCTGTTTACGGCCTTTGAGGGCTAACACTGAAGGAATTTTTGACTGGACTATAGTTAGCCCAGTCTCGTCAACATTATATACTCTATCAGCGGAGTACTTGTATTTGTTAAACAATGACTCTAATAGATTAAAAAATTGACCCACATTTTCCTGATTAAACCCTTTTGC
>JAGFPH010006715.1:51469-74988 GCA_018207615.1 Philaenus spumarius
AATCTAGGGTATTAATTTGTATATTACAGCACTTTCTTTTGGTTACAATTATTTTTTTCTAGTACAGAATTCTTGTTTTGAGTTGGCAAAGCCCTTTAATTGTTATTATTTAATAGAATACAATGTTGATTGTAACTAGCAATTGGTAAATTTAAATGATACAATAAAATGATTTTCAATTTTCAATAAAGAAGTATCTTATTTTATTTGATAACTAATAAAATAACTTTGATAACGTTCGATAAACTTTATTAATAAACAAATATGTAGGACACAACAATATTTTGAGATTTTAAAACACAATTATTGCGTTTCAATGAAGTATTGCTGTATTTTTGTCTGAACATAATAGATTATAGTTTATACATGCAACAGTTACATATATTTAGGTTTGTGTTGACTTATGTGGTTGTGTGTGTATGTTTGGGTAACTAGGGTTCAGTTTTGATAATTATATTAAAACAAGCATATGCTGTCTGACTTTTTAACACTTGGAAACAATGTTTGTGTTTAGTCCTTAAAAATGTGCTGTGACCTCAAAACACTATTAATGGACGTCGTTGTGATCGTCATTTAATGCAGAATAAAATATAAGTTTAATACACAACAACTTAAACACAATTTAACACACAATACTGATTACCTTTCACTACAAATTACAACATATACACTTATACAGGCTTGATTATGCTTCACCTACATACCTATAATGTAATGCCTCTGTAATTAAATGAGAAACTCATCACATACGTAAAATTCAGTATACATTATCTAACTATCACCTATGGCTAGCTACCTTGCAAGTTAAATGGCTTTAAAATAACTTCTATTCTCTATAGGTATTCCAATTTTATATGCGAATTTCTTTTCACTAGAAGGCTATTATTTGTAAAAACATTATTTGAATTATTATTATTATTTATAGAACAGACCCGATTATTATAATTATAGTCTTAAAATTTTATATAAGTTGTAAATTAGTCGCTGAACAGATAGTAACAATCATTATTTTGTGAAAGGGTTATTGATAATAATGCACATTTATAACTGCTTGGCTACATAGTTACATCATTAGCTTCAACGAAAAAATACAAAACCAAGCATAGGTTTAATGTTTAATAAATGTCTAAACTTTGCTTAAACAAAAGCTATAATCCTTTGAGCAGGACCATCTAGTGTTATTACAAATTGGTGTTTTAACTTGAATATTGCTTGTGAAGCCATCGTGTTCCTTCAAATGGTAGAATGCTAATATCTTGTAAGACCGTGAATAAATAAAATACGGATTGTATAAAAGAATGTCCTGGCTAAGTTGATGAATGTACGATCAATACTGAGATTCTCACAAAATAAACTGATTATAAAAATACATTTCCTTAGATCAAATTAAATACACTTTAGTTACTTTATTATCTCCACTAGTATTACACGTGCAAGTAAATGTACCTTCATCAGCACCATCTAGGAGTGGTTATAACAAGTTTGCTTGCTTGGTCTTAAGCTTGAATTTGCATAATTTGTATCCACCAGAGGTTTATCATTAAAAATTAAGAACAGAAGAGAACATTTATTGGTCCTTCAGCACATGTACAACTTTGCAATAGACTTTGTCACATACAGTTTAGTCATTAAAACTAACATAACTAATATTAAACACAGGCTTACAAAATATTGACATCACATTCCAAATAATCCGCCAAGTTATAAAATGGGTGCTTTCTCAGCCAACCATAAAAAGTATGGTATAAATCATTTGACAAGTTTTGAAAAGTGGCAGGCAGTTTATTAAACAGTTTGATTCCTAAAGCTAAATGATAATTTTTGGATTTATTTAATCTATGCCTTGGTTGTTCAAGAATATGACCAAATCTTGTATTATGATTATGAATTAAACCTCTATCTGGATACATATGTAAATTATTCTTTACATGCAAGGAGATAGAAAATAATTATATTGTATTGCCTTTTCGCCCCTTCTCCTCTCGCTGTAATATTCTGTACTGCAATACAAGCCAATATTTAAACCGGACATGATTTTTTTCCCCCAGTTTTTGTTTATTTAGAACTAATATGTAGTAATTATAATAAGCTATAACATGAGATCAAATATCAAATGAGTGTAATACAAGAAAACTTACTTGACTTGTACTCACATATATTATTTTCTATAACTTCAAACATTTTAAATACGGTGTCAAACAGAATAAAAATATATAATAAAATCAAAGGTGATTTTTTTTTGTCCTTTTGTCCATATAACCATTAAGACTCCCCTTAAATGCCTGATTTCCTTAAATTATTTTTTCAAGGCTTAGGTACAATTTTATCTTCTGAACCAGCAATCCAAAAACCTGATATTTTTTTATTGTTGTTTACTATGGTATCAACAAAATGTATTTATAAAATTTATAAAAAATAGACCTGCAATAAAAAAATAACACAATTTGAATTTGATAAAAATTTAAATAAAATATAAACATTTTCACCTGTTAGTTTTTAATATATTATTTTTTCTTGAAACAAGTACATTTATGTGTCATATACTCAACAATATATGTTAAATATTTCAGGTACTAGATCAGTAGTTTTAGAGTTATTGGTACCTAACAAATTGCTAGTTCCCCAATTAAAAAGCATTGAGCTGATAAAGCACGTCAAACCCCTTCAATGTTAAATCAATTTTAAACTATTAAATATTAATTTAGTTAGTGTTAACTTATTCTTCATTGGAATGGTCTATGCAAAATGATTGCGTACTTATTACCATCGGTAATCTGAAGTGACCAGATATGCTTAGAAATAATAACGTATTATTTTGAATACAAAATGTCTTGTTGTTTTTTCTGATACTAAGTCTTACTTACTTCTTACTTCTTAAGGCGAGCTTCCAGTGCTTTCCGCTCCGATGGCTCGATGTCTCCGGTATAACAGTGCCGCACTCTGCCAAAACTTGCTGTCCGATAGAATATTCGCCAGGGTGGCCTCTTCACCAAGTTTCACTTTTAATATTTCTCGCTCCCTAAGGAAGTGGGAGCACTGGAGGAGAATGTGTTCCAGACTTTCTTCCACCAACATGCAGACGCCACACAGATCGCTATTAGATAATTTAAAACGGTGTAGATATTTGTTTGTGACAATATGACCCGTGCGAGCTCTTGCCGCAAATGAAGACACGAATCGAGGAATTGATTTGTGTAAACGGGGATCACTTGGAGTACCCTGAAGAGCGTAAAAGGCTCGTCCAGAGTCGCAGTGCTGCCATCGCTGGTTCCATGTAGTTTCAAGCCAGTTTTCAGCCGCTCTCTTGCACTGCAGTAGTGAAAAACATGCTTCAGGTGCAGGGCCCATGTTACATGCGGTGCTGGCCAACGCATCAGCTTTTTCATTGCCTGGTATACCACAGTGGCTCGGGATCCACTGCAACACAATGTTCTTTTCCTTCAGATTTGCTAACAGGTCATGGATTTCTGATATGCGGAAAAAGTAATCGTTTGCTTGACTGGCCTGGATGGCTTGAAGGGCAGATCTGGAATCTGTGAGGATGCAGATGTTTATCTGCTCTACAGTTCGGCAGAACTGCAGTGCAGCACTCAAAGCCAACAGTTCAGCATTCATGCTGGAGGATGCATCACATGGGAACAAGAAGATCTCTTGCATATTTGGGCAGTAAAACGCCGCTCCTCCTCTTCCATTTGCTTTGTCAACCGACCCGTCCGTGTAAATCAGCAGATATGACTCATATCTCTCACGAATCATTTCTATTGATACCGATTTAAGAAGCATAGGTGACTCTTGCTTTGTCAATGAGCCAGGAATGTCCAGGATTGCCTGGATTTTGGGTCTCAGCCATGGTGGATGTTTCAAAGTCGTTGGAATAGTCTGTGGTCTCAAACATTCAAGTTCAGGACTTGGTTTATTTCTGCAGTTGTAGAACGACTGACGAACGCTATTGTATCTGTCCGCAACAGAATCATGCGAGGTAGGCGTGGCCAAAATTTGGAAATGCTTCTTGATTTGGAGCATCCGGATGTACAAGTCCAGTGGTGCAATCGCGAGCTCAATCTCCATTGCTTGGCAGCTTGTAGTCTTTGGGCATCCCAGGCAGATCCGAAGTGCACAATTCTGCATAAGTTGTAGTTTTTTAATATGAGTTTCAGCTGCGCCACCCCACACCTCACAGGCATAAAGCATTTTTGATCTTACAAATGAGATATAGAACTGTCTCAGCATAAATGTGTCAGCTCCCCAGACTCTGCCTGAGATGACTTTTAGAGCATTTATCCTGTTGGCGCTTTTTTCGACAATTGAGCTGATATGGGCGTTCCAGAGAAGCTTCGGATCCAGCTTGATTCCCAGTAGCGTAGGATGTTTGTTATATGGAATTTCGATGTTATTCATAAAAACGAGTGGCCTATAGTTCTTATGTGTGTACCGTTTTGAGAAGAAACAGACTTCTGTCTTTGTAGAAGAAATGGTTAACCCCCATTTCTTACACCATTCGATAGTGTTTTCTAAAGCTTCTTGTACACTGCTAGTCGCCAAGGCTGGTTCCCGGGCAGTGGCCCATATGGTGACATCATCAGCGTAGACTGCCAGAGATACAGAGGCAGGCATAACAGTTTCTAAGTCCCAGAGAGCTATGTTGAATAGTGAAGGGCTAATAACTGAACCTTGCGGGATTCCATTGAGAGTGGCCCCCTCGAACGAGTACGTATCGTTTATTTTTGTCTTGATGGTCCTGTCCTTCAAGAAATCCACAATGAATTTCAAAATTTTACCTTTTATTCCAAGTTTGGTGCATTGATCGATAATCGTAACCCTGGAGACTTTATCAAATGCAGCTTCAAAATCAATTAAGACGGCTGTGGTGCACTCTTTCCTTGAAAACCCGTTGTAGATGCTTTCAGTAAAGAAATGAAGTGCGTCGGTAGTACTTCTTTTTGGCCTGAAGACAAACTGCTGTTGACTGAGAAGTCCAAAATGTTCCATTCGCCATATCAGGCGATTATTAACCACTCTCTCCAGTAGTTTCCCAACACATGATGTGAGCGCAATTGGCCTATATGACGAAGAGAGTTCGGAGGGTTTTCCAGGCTTCAACAGGGGAATAATAGTAGCTTGTTTCCATTTCGCTGGTATAACACCTTCCGTCCAGATATTATTGAGATTCAAAATAAGTTCGAGAGTTAGCTCCTCAGAGCAGTTCTGCAGCATTGCATTATGTACGCCATCTTCGCCTGGAGTAGTTGCCTTAAGTTGATCTATAGCACTTTTTACCTCTACTGTAGTGAACGGGTTGTTGCTGATGTCATCTTGTTCCATCAATTTGTTGAGCGTGTTGTAGAAAGATTCCTTGTCCGCGATTAGGTGAGTGGGCCAAATCGTCTCGTTTCCTGATTTTTCCATATATGATGAGTTGAAGTAGTCAGCGATGTCCTTTTCCCTTGTGACTGGTGTTCCACTAGAGGTTTGTATTTGGAAAATTTTCTCTGAAGGTTTACCTTGAATGGCCTTGAAACGCTTCCAGACCGCTGAGCAGGGAGTGTTTGAATTTATCCCGTTGACGAAACTGCGCCAAGATGTTTGTTTTGCTACTTTTATAGCTCTTTTGCACCTAGCAGCAGATTGATTGTATTTCATCCGGAGTTCTGGCGTTCGGTGCTTTTTCCACTGTCTTCTTGCTTTTTGTCTTGCTTTACGGAGTTCTGAGATTTCTGTCGTCCACCAAATGTTTGAGGGTTTGTCCTTTCGATTTGGGCCGGACATCGGAATGCATCTCTTAGCGGCAGATATTATTATTTTCTCGACATCTTCGATTCCGTTAGCAACGTGGCAATTACTTGTATGGGCCTTGAACATGTCCCAGTCTGCCTCCCTTATTTTAAACTTCGCTGAAATCTGGTTTCTTGCGCTGGCGTTCTGTTCGATAGGAATTTCGAAGAAGATCGGAAAATGGTCGCTGGAGAGATCTCTGCCCACGTGCCAATTTTTCACCAAGTCGATCAAATCTGGACTGATCAGCGTGAGGTCCAAGGTGCTCAGTGAACCCGTACTAGCTGATTGGTATGTAGGTTCTTTGTTGGTATTTAGGAGCAAGAGGTTGTTTGAAAGTAACCAGTTTTGCAATAGCTGCCCATTGCCATTTCCTGGACCACTGTTCCAAGAGTCATGTTTAGCGTTAAAATCACCCATTATAATTAAATATTTCTGAGAGCGTAGTAAGGAGTTCAACTCCTCATGTGTTATCAGTTGGTTGGGTATATACACATTTACAATTTTTATCACAATGTTTTGGTTTAAGATAATATCACAGCATATAGCTCCATATTAGCGGTCACTATGACTTCATGGTTTTTCACAGGCACTGACTTATGCACCAGCGTAACAACCCCCCCACCCTTTTTATTCGGTCTGGAGTAGTTGAATGTTTTGTAGTTATTAAAGCCTGGATGTCTACTTGCATCCGAGGGAAACAGGATTCTTGTACACAAACTACTTTCACCTGATTCGCGTCCATTTCTTGCCTCAATTCCTCAATCTTATTCATTAGGGATCGTGCGTTCCAATGCATAAAAGATAATGGTAGATTTTTCACCGGTAATAATGACTTCACCCTTCTTTTCCGCTCCTGATGGGTTGATCCGATGGAAATGTGTCGCTTCTTGTTCGGATCCTGTTTAGCTTTAATTCTTTGGCGAAGTTCCTCTGCATCACTCCTTCCATTACACCATACTTCAATTCTTCTGTTATACATAACACCTCTCCTTCTCATAATAATGGTTTTGTCAATATCATAAAATTTCCTCACGTCTTGGACGGAGTCGTCTTTGGAGTTCCAAATATTAACTTTCAGTCGATCTGGATGGCTTCGCTTCCTACTGGAAGTTCGTCGATGAGAATCCTGAAAAGGACTGATTAAGTGTTGACTTTTATTGCGCATAGCTTGTCGTCGGAGGACTTCGTGAGAAGCGACTGCTGGCGTTCAGTTCACTGTTTCTCTAGAGTAACAGCTATCCAGGGGCAGGAACGAGGACCAACCAGCTCACCCCCTCCTTAGTATACTAAGTCTTAATACTATTTGAATTGTAACTTATACGTTTATCATCATAAATATAAAATTTTACTTTAGTTATATATTACTATTCCTTGCTATAATCCTTGCAGAATTAGTATAAATAGAAATAATACTCCAGCAATAACTAGGTAGCTATTGTATAAACTTGTATACATTCTCTTTTCTTTATAAGCACTTATTTTCACTTGATTTGAATAAGTTACAAAACACTTCTGCTTTATGTACGAGGGTGAATATGTAAGCAAGAGTTGTATGTTGCGGTGCTAGAAATGAAATAACGTATTTCTTTATGTTTTTGGTCTACATAGGAAGAAATTATAATTTTTATGAATTAGCTTAGGTTGCAAAATCAAATTCCGTAGAACTTAAGCATGGGTTTTGTGCAGAAATGTTTTTTTTATGTTTGGAATCCTAATTAGAATATTCAAGGATATATAATTATTACAAAAAGTGTCCTTCATTCATACCTGTACCAACAGTAATATTTTCGGACACACAATCTAAAATACCAAAACCTAGTTTACCGTCATGCTATTATAGTTTGTGATAAAATATACAAAAATATATATTTTATATAATAAAAAATAAGATGAAATTTTAATGAAGCAATATTCAAATTGTTTAAAATATCAACAAAATAACTAATTATTTTCCACTAATACGTTATTCCACTTAAATATTCAAGCAATAACTTCTTGTTCCTTCTTTACCTGTTTTTTTATAAATAAATAACAAAGTACATGCATATTTCATGAGAAAATAGTAAGATTAAATAACCCAACACGAGGTGACTATTACGCAACTAATAATGTATTTCTCCAATTGATTTCAATAAACATATACTATAGGTTAATTTATTTTGAGGAAAATTTGTGTATACTAAAAATCAAAAGAGATTTTACTGGTTTTTGTGTATTCATTGAAAGATATAAATTACTATTTGCTAGTTGTATCTAGTAAAAAATTAAGGATTCTTTACAGGAAACAAGTTATTAATAAACTATAATTTGTTTTTCAACAAAAATAAAACACTACAGGAGTAATTAAAAAATGCATGTGGTCTATTTCAATTAATTTTCGTTTAGAGGAAAAGTTGAAGTTGAGCTTCAAGTGGCAAAATCCAACGGCTATTCCACTGACGAACCTTCATTAAACCGACACTTAAAATATCGCAGTTTAAGATGTATCTAGAAGCAGAGATAGGATGAATGATTATATTATTATTTCATCAAGTTCCAGAGATATTGAAGTCTAGAAGGGTAGTGATTTAATAAAAACCTACTGTCGTCTTGTTGAATTCTCAGCGTAAGTTTTTTTAAACTTATCGTAACCGTGACAGGTATAAATGCTTCACAAACACCAGGGTTCTGAAATCTACAAATATTATCTAAACATGCTCAGAGTTTTACAGAATCTAAAAATTCCTATTACATAAATACATAATAAGTTGTGTGCCAGTCTGTGACAAAATTAGGAAAGCGTACTGGGTAACCAAAAGACGGCACATGTCAACCTACTATCAAAAGTTACTTTAAAAAGAGATACACAAAATATTTAAATAATTATGTTATTTGCTCACCTTAATTGACGAACCTGAAACCTTGAATCACCCATTCACAATGGTATAACAAAGAAAACTCCTTAGAAGGTTTAATAAACAATTTTGTTTATTGTAAAAAAAAATAGTAATATGCCCTTAAGAAAATTACAAAAGATTTATGCGCCCTTAATGAAAGTTTACAATTTAATTATATATCTTTATTAAAACAAAATAAACAAACCCTTCCCTTAAATTTAATTATTAACAATCCCACCCAATTATTTCAAAAAGTTTTTTATACAGAAAAATATATCAATACATAGTTGCACAAAGTTAGGTGTTGTGTATCATAACAACAGAATAAATTGTTTAACAAGAATGGTAGAGTTTACCTATGTAAATGCACTTAACCTAACATTTGTATGCATATGAAATTAAATCGATCTATTATATTATATTTTATAGTTGGCCAACTTAACTTAAGGTGTTAGAAAAATATTAAAGTAAAAGGTGAAAGAATATATATATATATATATGTGTGACGTCACTAAAGGAATTTGGATGAAACCCTGGGGGTTTGGATTAATCTAAATTTTGCTAGCATCGCCTCCCAATTTTTTTGTTAAAAGAAAATTTTCAAAAAAAGGTTTTTTATATATCTATACATATAGCCTTAAAAAAAGATCAACTCAACCTCATAACAAATCACATAAAACAAATCACTTTTGATGAAACAGAATTACTTTGTAGACTTATAAGGTTATTTAAAGTTGGCGGTGATACATAAATATATATTATAACTGTAGAGTACTTAAAGGAATGTAGAGTTTAAAGTTGAAAAGACCATGAAGCAGAATTAAATGTAGATTTGAGTCAGGCACAAAGTTGGATTAGGCCTGGAGTTGAAATAGTCCTAGTTGTAATAATCCTCTACTTGAAATAGGCCATTAGTTGAAATAGGCCATTAGTTGGAATAGTCCTTTACTTGAAATAGGCCATTAGTTGAAATAATCCTTTGCTTGAAATAGGCCATTAGTTGAAATAGGCCATTAGTTGAAATAGGCCATTAGTTGAAATAATCCTTTACTTGAACCAGTGTATTACACTAAAAGGTCCAAAAGAAAAAAACAAGGAGCATTAGATGTATGCTTAAAATATGTAAAACAATCATTATACAAGTTTCACTTGGTCATTCTATAATGCAGGCATTAAAATTATTCATGTTCAAACACATGTTATACATGCATGGCACATGTTAAATTACTTTCTAGTATAGTTTCCAGTATCAGATTTAAGTCTTTTTTAAACAATTAACTGACTGTAGGTTGAATAGAAAATTACTACAGTGCTTATTAAAGTTAATTTTCAGAATTTCAATTAATTATAATTAGGCTATAACATAGGCTATGAAATTGTAATTTAGCAGTCAAGTTTTTTTACAATGGTAAATAGATTTGAAAAATATACAGAATTAATTTATTATTGCCAGTAGGCTCTTATAATAAAATGAATTTAATATTGAAAGAAATACATATTTATTCCTACAGCATATTTGAGTTATTTCAAGAGTTCTGGTAAGCAACAGGTTTGAAATACAATTTAGTGAGGTTAAATAGTAGAGTTACCTGGTAAGCGGAGATTGTTTCTAAAACATAATTAAAGTAACTTGTCCAAAGAAGACAAAAGAGTAAAGTTTAATTATTTACAAACTGAAATTAAACTAAACTCAACACATGGTTTGTGGTCTTCCAATGTGAAACTTGAAACGAGTTGCAGAATAATTACAGAATGAAGTTACTAGTCATGATCTCTTGAACAGAAAAACGATCAGCTGTCGCCACAGCCTTTCGTATTTCATGCAGTCCAAGTTAAGAGTCAACGCTCTGTAGACTCTATGTTCGTTACAGTTAGTGCAATTGTCTGACGATATTGCGCGCTGGTCGTTTACGCATTTGTCAGTCGGTTTTGTATCGCGCATGTAATAACGGCACAGTTGCAAAACTTTATGTTGTTAGTATTTGGTATTAGTGTTAAACATATTTTTGTACAACTACAATCATTTACATTCTAATTCCCCTGGTTGAGATATTACAATTAGTTTTAACCTCTGTCAAAAATAAACACATTCGCAGCAATTTTAATAATACAAAATTTATCACTTATGCCTTTATAACAAACACTTTAGTAACTTAGGTATCATCTGATTTAAGATACGGATTTAATTTTACTGAGACTAATTTTATCCCTAAAAAAAACTTACTTCTAGAACAACGCTAATGAGCAGCCTTGATGATAAACTTAGGTATGTTCAGTTACAAGTGCTAAGCTTCTTACACGACTTTAATAGTCCAATTTTCAGTAAAGTAAAGAGGTTAAGGCATCAAAAGGATATTAAAGCTCACATAAGCCACCAAAGATGGTAAATTGATGCATTGTTTATGAAAAATAATAATTTAACAACCACTTCTACAATATTGATGTTAGTGTAATGTGTAATGAATCATTTATTTTTTTATATGTTATTTACTGTAAATTGGACAAGCTTTGTTCATTTTTCAATATCTATTATAATCAATCAAATAAAACCTATAAATATGTATTTTTTATATAAGTACTTAGAAAATTACAAATTTATTATGTAGTATTTCTGTGTCTTTGTCTATAAACTACTAAAATCCAAAATGTATAATAATGTTATAATTTTGGTTAACCTTAAATTTACATTTACATTTATAAATAGAACAGGCTATTGTGTTTCAATCTAAATATGAATGAATCTTTAAATTTGTTGGTTAAATATGAATATCAATTTAATATACATAAATACATATTTTAAAAAACCTTCCCTCAGTGGTTCAGGTTAGACCAGGTAAGACGGGAGATATAGCAGAAAGTAATCTACTATTAGAAAAAATTATAAGGCGACTGGAGACTGTAGAAAAGCTTCTAGACTGTAATGATAGCAAAGTAGAGGATTTGGTCACACACCTCGCAGATATTAATAGCTACTTTTGATATGAATAAAACCTTCAGAATATCATCCTGGAACGCAAATGGTTTAAATGCAGAACATTCAAGAACGAGAATTATTTCTTTATATTGAAAATATAGATATATTAATACTAGTAGTACCTTAATAAGGTCAATCACTTGACTTCTTGTCGAAACATTTAAGACGATATGTTTCGGAGCCGAAACTCCATCTTCAGGTCCTAATCAATCCGAAAAGATCGTCATACATTTTTACTTTCTCCACCCTATACGTAGTATATAGAGAAAGTATTGTTTTCGTAAAAATGTTCGAATTTGAATTTTCAGTTAAATTATCTGTTTTGGTGCTCCCAGAACCCCAAAAAATTTTTTAGTGCAATTTTCTGTGTTGGTGCTCCCTGAACCCAAAAATATTTTTAGTGGAATTTTTTGTTTTGGTGCTCCCTGAACCAAAAAAGTGTTTTTAGAGTGGTGTCTGTCTGTCAGTCTGTCTGTATGTATACACGACCAGAGAGGACACTATTGGTCCGATTTTCATGAAATTTGGTATGTAGGTACTAAACCCTAATATCTCCAGGCGTTTTTTTCATTTTTTGGAATTTTTAATTTTTAAGGGTAATTTACCCCTAAAAACCCATAAAAAACGACAAAAATGCAAATTTCTCAAAAACGGCACTAACGATTTTGATCAAATTTTCAGTATTTATGTGCCAAACAAAATGACACCACCCGCTTTTATAAAAACTTCGGCGTTTTATAATTATGGGGATATGTTTAAAAATAAACAAGTTTGTGTTGTCAATCTAGCATCGCGGCAGCGGTCGCACGGGGTAGCACCACGGTAGCGAGCACGGCCAGTAGTTCAAAGGTCGCGCGATCGAATCCCGCCTGGGACAATAATTTTTTTATACGATTGACGTAGGTAGAATATTATTTTTTTGTTTTGTTCTAAAAAGTAGTAAATAAAATGATTAAAAACAATATTATTTTACCTACAGTAAGTTGGGAGAAAGTTTGTGTCAGTTAACTGATACCGTTTATTTAAATATGCAACATATGTGACATTATAATGGTGAAATCAAACAATGAGAACTACTGTGAAAAAAATCATTGTATAATTAATGTTAAACTATAGCAGTAAATGTGAATTCTGTATACGGTTTTATTTCACAGGTATTTGTGTATGAAAACTCATTTTATTTTTACTTCTTATCAACATTTAAATTTTGTTCTCAAAATATGTGAAAAGCAGTTGAACAGGATTACCAACCCGTTTATCAGATTCTGAAATTGTTTAAATTACAATTTATGTCATAAGTACAAACATTTTGCGCAAACTTTGACATTTGGACAGTCTATAAATAACTGTTGAATTGTTATGAATTTATTGTTATCCTTATGAATGGTATATTGTCCACTGTTCATTATACGGTCATTAACCACTGTGCAAGTTGTCATAGATGATGTTTATCAAAGCCCGTGGCAAATATTAATTAGAATCAAACGTTAAACGCAGTGCTTTGTGTGTCACAAAGCAATATTAATTTAATATTCATTGTTACAATTATCTGGTTGCATGTGACGATTGATAAACGGATATACAGGGATTTTCTAAATTATCGTTAAAATCTTAATGAACCGATTTAAAGTATTAATTCACCTTAAAACAACTTTTATGGGGCACAATATATTCAAATATAATCTGTGCATTGCTTCTACAAACATAACTTCGTATCAGTTAAAATTTGTTCTAACATTAAATAGTATTTATAAAATTAAAATTTTATTTTAATATTATGGCTTCTATAGTTACAGCCATTCAGCGTCTATCGCCTTAAAACAGGGTTTGCACTGAACTCAGTTACAACTTAACTAGTCGGCAGCACCTAAGTATAACGGTTGATTGGCCTTCAGAATTTTAATTCTAACAAGACCACTGCTGGTTGCCCAGACAGCTGTTAGCTGCAAAGTCTCTGCCTCGAAAACTTAACCGTTTGTTGAATGGACTCCATTGCTTTGCCGAAGTCATGTCGAGATCGCTTCCGTAAAGTCAACTTGAAATTGTCTGCACAGTAAACTTAAATACATTCTGTAAACCAAAGGCGGTGTTTTTGGTCAACTTGTAGACATGACATATTATACTGATTAGGTCAGACCAGGATAACAACTTTTGAGATTTATTTTATTTGAAAGTAAAAAGATACGTTTTACTTGTTTGCTGTCACTCGCACAACAATACTTTTGCTATTTATTACTTAATATTTTGTTTAGAAATACAAATTATAATTATTTTATTATTATTGATTGGTTAATAATATGTCATGGTTTAATATCATCTACTTATAAGCCAAATATGGTATTGATTTAAACAGACATAGTTTGTGCAGCTATTACATCGTCCTATGACGTAATTAAAACACATGGGCAATAAATTAATATCTCATTCCTAACACAGATTTTACATTCAATGTGTAGTTACACTAGACGTCAATTAGCCACAGGCTTTAATATATTATCTTTATCACCATGACAACTTAGATGATTGGTAAAGCTCGTTCCATAAATAGCTCATGTTAAATTTGTGCTCCATTTAGGAAGTTATACATTCAGTTGACTTTTATTGGAAATATTCCCCCAGTTTAACTAATTTTATTGTAGGACTAACTTTTGAAAATAAATAGATACTAGCTGACCCGTGCGAATCATTCGCATTCTAACTTACTAACAGTGTTTTATTAATTTAAACCCACGTTAAAGATAAATAATGTTGTTATTGTTATTATATATTTTTAAACAACTTACCAACTTGCAGAAGGTAAACGACAACAAATAGGTGTATCCACAATGCTGTTTATAACAACGCTTACAATTAATTAAAAATAGCAATGAAGTGGCGTAACGGCAGCTCTCCAGCTGGGTATTGTTATCATCAGTGTTGTCAACGCCAGGAAAATATCCCTACAACTTACTTGATCTTACATCACTGTTACTTTTGGATTCTTTATTATTTTTTTTCGTATAATTGTATTTTGTATATTTTTCCGGTGTAGCGGTTAAGGAAAGCTTTAAAATGATGCCTCATTCGTGTAATTTGATGATGATGTATTAAGTAAGTTATGGCGTACAGAAAAAAAAATGGTTTTGAGAAATAATATATGTGATTTTTGGAAGTGTTTGATTTCATATGCTAATAATTGAAATAAAACTCTTGTAATATATCTTAATTTTGTTAAATTCTGTATAAGGTTTTTTAAGAACAAGTTGACTGTAAGAAATTTGTTTTACAACTAAAACTGTTACAATAAAATTTGCCTTTCTTCTCTAGTTAATCACTTTTATTACTATAGATGTAGTATTTGGTATATCGTCACTCACACTACAGTACTTTTGCAGGTTATTGATTAATTTAATAATTTTACAGATACAAATAAGAATTGTTTGATTGTATTAGAAGAAGAAATAATATATACAAACAAGAGACTACAAAAGTACATGTTTTTTCGTGTAGCTCATTATAAATGGAAAAAAAGAAATAATTCTTATGGTTAGCTGACTTTTTGTATAATTATTATCCTTAGTGATTACGGATTAGATTTCAAAAATAAACTGTGACCCCACAGATACATAAACAAAATCAATAAAATTTTACGAATGTAATAGTAATTTAATATGAACTATAATATTGTATTTTATTTATTCTAAACAATATTTTTTTTTTACTCATAAAAATATAATTTGTATTTTAATATCTTATGAAAAAATAAAATGTTCGATTTAAATTGATTTGATAGTTCAACATTATATATAAATAAAAACTGTTGTTGGAGCCTGTAAGAGGAGGTGAAACATATGCTTTGTTGAAAGTTCCTCTCTAAATAACAATATATTTTAAAAATATTTGAAACATGATAGCACATTTCTCTTATTTTTTTGATTTTATTTCAGTCCTTCACTGAAAAGTTAATGGCTAACTGTAGCGTCAGTGTAATATATATATTTATATAACTAAACAATAAACATTTCTTAAAAACAAAAACAGAATACAATATTTTCTTGGAATAAATAATAGATTTATTAACTTAGGATTAAGAGCTACATTTGAATAAGGGGAAACTCGTAACACTTAAGTCGGACAACGAAAAAGATATGTTTGATATTAGTACATTACTTGCTCATATTATTTACAAATTTTCAAATAACTGATACATTTTTAATTTATGAAAGACAAAAGAGATCGCCACTAATTTTATATAATTTACATGAACTATTAAAAAACTCTGTATTAAATCATTATTTCTGCAGACAAGTAGGCCTTTTAACTTACGTTAAAAGTTTCACATATTTATTTTAATCTAATCGTTTTCAATATAATTAAATAGACTTAATTACATGTAAAGAGTCTATTATAGCATTTATTTCTTACTTAGTTTAATGTTTATAGAAGGTGTTACTCTAATTTCAACCACTAAAGCAAACAACTTAACTTAATAGACGTAGTAAATACACTAAATACTATAAAAGTGTTAATACACACCAGCTGAAAATTGCGCTAAGGTAATACAAACTTGATACTTGCGATATTGAACGTTTATATAATCTTGTGACATGGGCTCATGTATGTTAGTTAACCCAGTTAAGTGGAAACTCCCAAACCTGCGTGAACCCACGAGCTACATGCAAATACTGATAATCATTTAGGGTTACGCTGATGTATTTACCTAAAACTCAAAGATTTTATAAATAATTTCACCTTTTTTATTAAATTATACTTGTTTGGATTCTTATTTTAAATTGCATAAAGAGACCAAAATATGACAATACATTTTCAATATTAAACATTTCTGAATTAATTTCTCGTTTGCCTATGCCATGTTTTTAAGAATACTGTGTGCATTTGTTGTTTAGTTATTCGTTATGATAAATGTATAGTATAACTTGATCATTTACATGGTAGTAATCTTAGTATTATTATATTTACTTTCACATTTTTGTTTAGTTTATTTATATTATATGTTTTAATACTGTTAAGTTTTAATTCAAATTTACCTAGATTATCTATCTCAATAATGTCACTTTAGTGATTTATATTTCAGTATGGGCTAAACTGCTATATTTTATATTTGTAGAATCGAAAATATGCTGGAAGGTAACAATATGCCAATAATTATTCATGTAATTAAAAATTCTCAAAAGAAAGTTCTACTCTATTATAATAGCATAATGAAATTAACTTTCAAATTTTAAATCTGTTACATCTATCTTATATGAGTTTTATTCATAAATATACTTTTCATTAAAATACTTAATGCATTTGTAAGAAATCACTTTAAGATACATATTTCTCCAATTTGATAACATGGATTAACAAAGACAGTTGGTAAGAAACTCAAACATACATCTAGGTTGAAGAAAGTAAACATTTCTTGTAGATTTTAGTCATTTGTGACAGAGACAAATATATTATGAACGCAAGAATTGGATATAAACGAATCAGCCTTTAAGGTTCCTTACTTTAATACAAATTTATTACCAAACTAAATTTCCATCTAAGGATATTCATTTCTTATGATTAGTTTATTTGGATTTTCAGTATTGATCTACTTAGCCAGGATATATTTTTAATATTGGCCATTTTGTTTATTTACACACGCGTTATACATGTTTTTAATATATTATATATATTTCACTACACGTGGAATGGTATGGGATCAAAACTAAATCAAAAGATAAAAGACTAATTTATAATAAAACTAGTTGGTTCTGCTCAAAGGTTTTAATCAAAGTTATAAATATAACCTAAACAAACAATAATTTAGGATAAGTTTTGTACTTGATCGTTGAAGCTAATAAGTGTTATCATTAATATTACTTAAACAAATTATTGTTACTAGTTCCTAAGTGACTTACAACTTCTTCTAGCATTTAAGACTATAATAATAATAATAATCAGCTATGCCTCTGTTATACGTAATACAAAAATATTAAATGAAACATGGTAGTGAAGAATGAAGTTAGTCTGCATAATTTTAAAAGCTACAGAGAATATAATTTAACTAGCATGTTTGTGGTACCAAGTCACTATTATAATTAATAATAATTATATTACCTTGTTAGGTCCGTCACGTGACTTCTTGTCGTGTATTCATTACGACATGTTTCGGAGCCGAAACTCCAAGTTTTCAAGTTCTAATCTCTCCGAAGAGATCGTCACACATTAAAATAAATTTTAATATAATTTAGTTTTAAAATATCTAGGTTGGGTTTAGTTGTTAGTACGGTAATAATGTATACTGCATTTTACAAAAATGGGTCGTATATAACTTTAGCAATATCACATTGTAGGTCTTAACTGTATGTGAACCAAATTGAACCTTATACTCAGTAATGCCTTAATGATTCGACTTGCTCATATGCGATGCAAAACCAGGCTTGTATATGTGTGTATGTTAAAATATACTACCGATATTTTACTAACTCAGTAATATAAAACAACTATTTTGTTGTCGTTCGTGTATTAATCTATTTAATCGTGTTTTTTTATCATCCTGACAATAAACATCTTCCTTTAACTTCAGTAGGTTACAGTGTTAATACCTTATGATAAAGGACTATGTAAATGGCCTTACGTTTGAAATTGAATATTTAAATTTATGTTTCACTGAAATTGTAAAAAGTTATATAGATATACTATTGCCACAAGTATAATTTACCATATTTAGTCAAATGGTAGTTTGAAGTGGAAAATTCTGGTGTATTTGGTTTTAGTGGCTTAATTTAAGTTTTTATGGTGCTGAACACGAATCTGAAGTTGTCTAACAAAATGTTTTTCTACAAATAAAAAAAAATCATCAAAAAACTAAAAAAAATCACGTGGGCTTTAGGTTTTTTGCTTACAACTTACTATGGTGTATTTGGCGTACATGCGATTTATGTGAAATGTGATACTATGTTAAATTAAAGTAAAGAAAATTGCCTACAATTTATGATCTTGTTATTTTTTGTACAACATATGGTTTCCACTCAAAGGAGAGTTGAAAAATCGGCAATTTTTCGAAAATTATTCCTAAAATCATACTTTCTGTAGAGACTTTTCCTTCATTACACTAAAAGTAAGTATTTCACTATAAAAGTTATCCTATACAATGAAAAAGCAAATCAACACTCATTATACAATTGGTTTTGTACAATTAAAATAAGTATTTTTTTAAATATGTAGATATGAGAAGAGCTATGACGAATACACGAAGTAGTCAGCCGCCTCCTTATTGGAAGCATAGTAAATACGCAATAAAAACAAAATAATAAAAAATATGGCTGATAAGTATAACAACTATGTAATGCAAAACAATATAATAAAATAATTAGGAAGGTATTTTATAAAACACTTATTATTAAATGGTTTGACGTTGAAGTGAAACTCATCAGTCAAACTGAGCCCACTTGGTCAAAAATTGCATGATTTCGGCAGGGATGCCTTCCTATTCTTCTAAACTTAAAACAGTAACTAATAATAACTAAGAAAGAAATTAATAATAATTTCTGAATAAATACAAGTTTACGTAAACATTGATAGATTAATATTTAGGTATGTCTAAATAATTCTGCCTCAACCTATTAACAAATTAATAATACGGTTTTTATATTTCTATAAAAACATAACGTGGCAACTTCGTTGATTAGAGCTCGAATATTTTATAGGTTACTTTTGAAATCTTAAATATAGATTAAAAATATATATATGGATGAATTATTTCTAACCTTAGGTTTTTAGTATATTTTTCTTACTGAACTGACAATTAAGATGGCGGGTAGTTTCACTCAAACACATCCCCAAATCTTTTCTTTCTTGTATTTATTCAGAAATTATTTTTAACTTCTTTCTTAGTTATTATTAGTTACTGTTTTAGGTTTAGAAAAATCGCAAGGTGTCCCTGCCGAAATCATGCAATTGTTGACCAAGTGGGCTCAGTTTGACTGATGAGTTTCACTTCAACATCAAACCATTTAATAATACGTGTTTTATAAAATACCTTCCTACTTCATTTTATTACATTGTTTGAAATTACTCAGTTTTTATACTTATCAACCATGCTGTTTATCATTTTGTTTTACCTAACGTTAATATTTTACATATACCTTCACAGACGTATGATGCTTATTTACTATGGTTTCAATAAGGAGGCGGCTGATTACTTCCTCCTCTGACTACTTTCGTCATAGCGTTTCTCATAGCTATTAGAAAAAAAATACTTATGTATAAATTGTACAGAATTTGACCTGCTTTTTCACTGTATAGGAAAACTTTTATAGTGAAATGCTTACTTATAGTGTTATGAAGGAAAAGTCTCTAAAAAAATATGATTTTAGCAATTTTCCCAAAATTACCTATTTTTCAACTCTCCTTTGAGCGGAAACCATAGGTTTATGTTGTACAAAAAAATTATAAAAACATAAATTGTAGGGTATTTTGTTGTCTTTATTTTAATACAGTATCAGGTTTTATTGAAATTATTTACTTTGTAAGGTATAAGCAAAAACTAGACAATTTCAGATTCGTGTTTATCATCCTAAAAAACATAAAGTATTACAATAAAAACAATTCCACCAGATTTTTCCACTTCTAGCCATTTTTTAACGAAATTTTATTGGACTAATTGTTTAATTTTAGAACTAATTTTGCAATTAAATTAAGAATTTTGCTTTAAAAGTATGTAAAACTGAAGTTGTTTATTTAAGTATATCCAGTGTATTTAGAATTTATATATGAAACAAATAAAAAATACATAGTCTTACAGCAAAAGTAGTAATCAACAAAGTTGCTGAAAATCCAGTAAATGTTCGAGTTAGCGTACGATAAACCTAATGAGTTTATACCATATATTACGATCCTTAGGGAGTGTTTTTGTTATTTCTA
This sequence comes from Philaenus spumarius, assembly GCA_018207615.1. Lineage (NCBI taxonomy): Eukaryota > Metazoa > Arthropoda > Insecta > Hemiptera > Aphrophoridae > Philaenus > Philaenus spumarius. The sequence continues at coordinate 71,990 of JAGFPH010006715.1, forward strand.
TTATATCTGTGACAAACATTTGCACAGTTTTTATTTTGTTATTTATAGGGTACTTAAAGTATATAAATTTTACTGCTAGCTCAGATACGTATTTGAATTTTCCATACATCACGTACTTACACATTCAACGTCGTACATAAAGCGGGCAGTGTGCTACTAACTTGTTGAAAAGATATGGAAATGAGTACTTAGTAAATAAAAACAGCTTTTGCTCGACTATGCTGAAATAACTATTTTTTATGCGTGGTACATTTTATCTGTCATTTCTCATGTCTAAATACTTAAGTTTAATAAATTGCGTCATGAGGTATTTAACAACATTAGCTTTTAATGCCTAAGTTCCTTATCGCAATCGTACGATAAACAACAATTTGTAGAGTAGGAAACGTAGAAAGACGTTATTTTAAAGATTTATATGTAATACTTACATGAGTTCTGTTTATAGTAAATGTCAAAATGATAATCTCCAGTTATCTGTCAATAGACTAAGCAGTTATATAATCCAGCAATATTCTAAAGGAATTATTTTAGTTTCTTTATGTCAGGCGGTTCGTTTTGGAGGCCGAATTTTAAGGATTAGTGTTGTATATTTTATTTTTTACAACATGTATGAGATCTGAGTAATAATAAACGGTACCAGATAATTGCCAAATACTTTCTCCCAGTTGAAACTTTATACCTTCCTAAGAGTAGTATAGGAGGTGGTTATTTAGAATTGCAAAAATAGGAATATGTTACCATGGACAATATTACATGCATGTAACACACATCCATATTATATTATTATTATTATTTAAACCAAATTTTCACCAAACATGTCAATTAGGCCTGTATAGATGCACGAAAAAATGTTTAAAACAATTTTGAAAAACAACCATCTTTTTGGCCAAAAATCCCCAAAAATCAGTTATTATTATTATTATTACCGAAATGAGAATTTTTAGAAAGATGCAGTTTTTGCATATGGTAGGGTACATTAAGGGCTACAAATAAGCCAAATTTTATCAAAATCGTTAGAGCCGTTTTTGAGAATTTTTTTCTCGTTTTTTGGCCATTTTTGGGAGGAAAAATCCCTTAAAATCAAAAATTTGAAAAATGAAAAAAAGGCCTGGAGATATTACAGAGGTACATTTACATGCCAAATTTCATCAGAATTGGACTGTTGGTATGTTCTCCTGCTCTGTACACATCCTTACAGACACAAAGACATACGGACAGACATCACCAAAAAAACACTTTTTTGGTCTCAGGGAGCACCAAAACAAATAATTAGACTAAAAATATTTTTGGTTTCAAGGAGCACCAACACAGGTAATTCCACTAAACATTTTTTGGGGGTTCAGGGAGCACCAAAACAGATAATTCCACTAAAAATCCAAATTCGAAAATTTTAACGAAAACAATACGTTCTCCATATACTACGTATAGGAGAATGTAAAAAGACAGAATTTTCTTTAGTCACGTTTTCTAAATGAGTGAATTAACGTTGTGAATAAATGTCTTGGAAAAATAGATAAAGTTTATATAGTAATAATAAAAAATAATTGCCATAATAACTGGACATAGTAGTATTTCTGTTTAAATTTATATACATGTCTAACGGTTTTATTTCGAAATTATTATTTTAAAATTTTTTCCGGTTTTTATATGCTAAATTGTGGTACTATAGGTGAAATTATGGTATAGCGAAGAAAAGTATTGGTTTATTCCTAGAACTCATTTTCACGTAGTTTGGATAAGTTAGTAGCACTCTTGACTGCTTTTATGCATGAGGGTGAATGTATGAAATATTGAATTACGTAACTGAGCTAGCAATGAAATGATATTACCTACTTTAAGTGGCCTATAAATAACACAATAAAAACTGTGCAATAAACGAGCAATTTTTGTATATTTGTATATTTATAAATTTATTTCGGGGATCTCGCTAATGGCTCAGAAAATTTGCATATAGGGGTTTTTTGATGTCATTAATCGAATGCGCTATGTCTTATGTCTGTAAATATGCGCATAAAATTTAAATTTTGAACTTCTTTTTATACCACCTTTCTTGTCACTTAGAAGTCGAATAGATGCAACTTCTTTATATATCTCCTTTAAAAAGCCACTAAGTATTCGAATATATGCATTACAGATACAATAAAGATGTTAAAAATACTGAGCGATGCTTGGTCACCCAGGTACAAAGGAGCCAAAGATTATCGAGAGCCTTTAGCTAGTGTTCCAACTACAAGCGAAGGGAAGCAGCCATCTGAATCCGTAGGCCGAGCCAAGGCCACACTATACTACAGGCCGGAGTGCTCCCCTCCACTTCGGACGAAACGTCACAGCAGCCGCCCAACTTCAAGCCCTAAAAGATGCTAAATCATATGTTACACCCCAACGTGACAACTATTACTTTAACATCATTAATAGAGGGTCTTTGAAGTATCCTTCTGATACTCTGTTAGAAGTAGATGTAGGATTCAAAGTGTTCAAAATTATAATATCTGAAAGGTATGAAGGTGAGTTTTTATCAGCATCTAACCAAATAAAAGTATTGAAAGAGACTATTGCTGAGTTTTGTAATCTAGGCCTAATGACACAGAGTAACTGTGATAGTTGTGGGGTAAGTTTCAACAAATCTTATTGATAAGTATCTCTACACATTTAGTAACATATTACTAAATAACTATTCTAGAAGTGTTACTGACACAATAAAAAAAAGAAATACAGTAAATGCTGGTAAGGACAAAAACACACTGAAAAGAAAAGCAAAAAGGTTGTGTAACTGATAGATTCATAAAGAACGATCTAAATAATTTGTATAAAATAAACCAACTAAAATTACAATTCTTGGTACATGTTTTGTAATTCAAACACCACAATGTATTAGAAACGGAAAAATCAACTTTTTGTTTAAGGGTTCAATATTATTGTAAAAGTAGAAAAACATTAAAATAATAAATATTAAATCTAGGGTATTAATTTGTATATTACAGCACTTTCTTTTGGTTACA
>JAGFPH010006716.1:19325-39624 GCA_018207615.1 Philaenus spumarius
TATGTCGTTTCTTTCCAAACGGTCCTTAGTGTCTGCGCGTGCGCAGAATAGTTCTTTGCCTGTTCTCTTGTACTTTATTAGCTGTTGTGTTCATAACATAACCTCAGTTTTGTCGTGGTTATACTAGTGATGTTTTGAATTAGTGGATTACATTTTTATTAGAAAATAATAGTTTGTAGATTGTACTACGAGTGATTTTGATTTAGAAGGTTTAGTTAGCCCTCAAGTTGTAGTTTCTTGTAGATGCAGGAAATGTGTGAAAAATCCGGATGGATGGGATAAAACCCAACGTAAATATGCTAGGAATAGCTTAGAGGCTCACTCCAAGCCAAGCATAAATCATGCAATGTAAGTCATTTAACTGAAGAGGACATACTAGATTTTAGTTCTAAGTTATACACTTGCAAATCGAAAGCTGAGCAGGATAATTTTTTGATGAAATTCATGTTAAATACTGAACCTAAACGTCGTAGGCCTAGAAAAATTAATAACCCAAGGCCTAGACTTTTGACAGATTATTTTGTAAGGAAAACAAATAGACAAATTATATGTGTTTGTTCCCAAAGTTTTTCGTCCATAACAGGTGTGCAAAGAAAAAGACTGAATGCTATTACAAGCCATTTCAAAAACGAGGGCACTGACAGAAAAGAAAAAGGGGTGGAGCCCGTATTAAACCAAAGGGCTTGGACACTACATATTCAATAATTGAATATAATGAGACTATTAAATGTAGAGAGAGCCATTATGGTAGATATAAAAGTGCAAGGGTGTATATGGGCCTGACTTATCTGTAAAAAAAACTTTGGGTTTTATGGGAAAACTCTAGACGCATCACTTGCCTACCTATTGCATCATACTCTAAGTTCTACCAAATTTTCCAAGTAAAGTTCAACATAGGCTTTGGAAATCCGAAAGCCGATGTTTGTTCTTTCTGTGAAGAAATGAAAAATAAAATGAAAAATTTCATCATCACCTGCATAAAAAGGAACTATAATGGGGCAATATAGACTACATAAACTTCGAGCAAAAAAGTTCTATGAAACTTTAAAGGCAGATGAAGATGGTGACGTTAAAGTAGCTTTTGACAAGCAACAAAATCAGCCATTACCCATGATCAGAGTAACAGAAATTGTTTATGCCAGACAAATATGGTTCTACAATTTAACTTTTGTTATTCATGGTGGGGCACGGGATAAGAATAGTGTATATATTTATTCATGGATGGAGGACCAATCTGTAGCTTCAGCTCTTCGAGATTTCTTGAATCACTTAGAAAGTGAGGTTCTCGAAACAAACATCAGAGAAAGACCAACAACTCTTAAGCTTTTTTCAGATGATGTTTCAAGCCAGAATAAAAATTCAACCGTCATTGGACTTCTCGTAAGCTATGTTCAAGAAAGTCTAGCATTTAACGAGGTTTAAAAATTTTTCCCAATAAGAGGGCATAGTTTTATTTTAGTTGCATGATTCTTGGTTTCCAAGTCACTTTGAATAGTAATATATAGGATAATATGTGCACGTTTTACAATTGTCCGGCAAGTTTTAAAAGTGTTGTAATTGTTGTGTGTCTTTGTGTTTTTTAAACTTGTTTTATGTGTTTTAATGTGTATTGTGTAAGTGCAACTTGACAATGGGATTACGGTCCCGAAACGCGTCGTAATATTTTAACGAACTAAATAAGTCACATGACGGACCAATAACAGGTAATATTTAATATTACTATTATCCTATAACATACACAGTTTTATGCCACCAGTTCGTATTTTTGGCAGAATAGAAAAAATAACCAGGAAACAAAACAAGATTATATCTCCCAAATAGTAATACAGTATACTAGAGAACCACGGAAACGTTAAAGTTTTGTTTCAAGATTGGAATATACTTAATTTCAAAAAATGTGCTGACACTATTTTTAAAACAAAATTTCTATTTCTAATGAGAGAACAACGAGTGTTTTGTCTTGAAAAAGGGGAGAGAGTAATTAAGGTAAAAAACACGTACACGGGGGACTATCATCATCATGAAATTATTAAGAAAATTTTATGAAAACTTGGCAACAAAAATACCAATTGGTAAATTTTGTTACAGAAAGCAATAATATAAGTGAGCTCAAGAAAAAAGATATACAGGAACTTTTGAAATTTATGTTGTTAACGGATGAAGAACAGGAATATTACGACCAAGCTTTGCAAAATACTCTGGCTGAAGAAAGTGGTTCGGGTTATAGTGAAGTAAATTACGAAGAAGAAGAGCCCTTTTTATAAATATATGAACTTTGCTTTATGTATAATCCTACTTTGTTTTTTAAGAAGAGCCCCTCTTGTAAATAATATTTGAACTTTGTTTTATGTATTAACCTACTTTGTTTTCTTAAGAAGAGCCCTTCTTATAAATATTTGAACTTTGTTTTATATATAATCCTACTTTGTTTCTTAAGGATCCTTTCTTGTAAATAATATTTGAACTTTGTTTTAAGTATAATCCTACTTTGTTTTTTAAGAAGATCCCTTCTAGTAAATAATATTTGAACTTTGTTTTATGTATTAGCCTACTTTGTTTTCTTAAGAAGAGATCTTCTTATAAATATTTGAACTTTGTTTTATGTATAATCCTACTTTGTTTTTTAAGAAGTTCCCTTCTTGTAAATAATATTTGAACTTTGTTTTATGTATTAGCCTACTTAGTTTTCTTAAGAAGACCCCTTCTTATAAATATTTGAACTTTGTTTTTTAAGAAGAGCCCTTCTTGTAAATAATGTTTGAACTTTATGTATTAGCCTACTTTGTTTTTTAAGAAGAGCCCTTCTTGTAAATATTTGAACTTTGTTTTAGTTATTAGTCTACTTTGTTATTGATTAACTTTTGAATTTTTAATTGGACTTTCATTATATACATTCTTTCATATTGTTAACATTAATTTCTTATATTCAACTATAAAAATTTTTGTATGAAAACTATACAACTTTGTTAGATTTAAAGCCCTTCTACACTTATAAATTTTTAATAATTTTTACTGTAATGTGCATTAAATCTTAAACAAAATAATATTTAATATCAGCTTACATTAATTTTATGGTATAGACTGGTTAGAGTAAAAAATTTCCTGAACAAAAAAACATTTTTGTACTTGGGACGGTTTGGAAAAGAGCTCTTCAATTGTATAATGTACGTGTGGCAAAAACCACTTACATTACTGTCAAACCCCTATGCAAGTATTTAGGTTTAAATTTAACAGCTGCAAGATTGTTTGAAAATTAAACTTATCCTCACGAAAAACCTAACGAAGTTGTGGATATTATATCGTCAGCCTATTATTGGGTATATTGTTCACAACTAAGTTTGTGCTATGCGCATGCCTACATGGCTGATACAACATACAAAGCAGTACGATGGCTTTGGGTGAGACAGTTGGCATCACTGTACAAGCCAAGATTACAAACTCGCCTTTTATTGTCGTTAAGAGAGCTTACTCGCCTTTGAAAACAAAAATAGGATTTACAGAAAATGTACATTCATGAATCCATAATTGTTATTGGATTCTATATGACCATTTACACTATGTCTAATCCCAAAAGCAGAACATCAAGCTTCGGCGCGACTTCGTCGTAGAACGAAATTTAGGGTAGAGAAAGATTATCATATAGAATTAATGTTTTTGAGGAACATAAACTAAAATTTCATCTGATATCGACGAGGTTATCGTAAAATAGTCCAAAATAATAAACTCAGTGGAAAAAATGTTTATGGTTTGCAACCCAACCGTATAAAAGCGTATGACATCATTAGTTAATTTTGTATTAGCTCCACCATTTCTCTACAAACCACTTAGGCATGTCGCACACTGGATCCGCTCCGTTCCGTCCGCTCCGCTCCGTCCTTTCCGCCAAAAATCGAAAACCATGTAATCAAATGTGGAACTGCACATAGCATCCGCTCCGTCCGTTCCGTCCGCTCCGTTCCGTCCGCTTCCGCCACTTTTCGAAGAGCGAGCGATTTTTGGCGGAAGGTCGGAAGGCCGGAAGCGCCGCGCATGCGCAGTGTACAGATAGACAGTTAGTTGTATTTTTAGTTAGTTTTTAATTTTGTTTAGTTTTTTATTAAACTTATGTAACGTTACTACATATTATGTTAAGTTGTAAACTTTATTTTAAAAAGTGTTTTGTTATCGATTCTTAAAATAAAGGTTTACCTATATAGGTAATATATAGGCCTAATTCAAATTTTATTTCCCTCTATAATTCAAAGTCTCGATAATTCAAACTTCCTTTAATTCGAAAAAATACTTTCCCTTGGATTTCGAATTAGTGAGTTCCTACTGTATTATGTAGTATCATTTGAGTTTAAGAAAACATTTATTTTTAAATGAAATAATTGGACAACATACTATACATCAAATACCAAACAATTTTGGTGTTGTAGACAATTACCATGAAATTATTTTTTCAGTTTTTGTTTATAACGCTGTTAGCCCTGACCTATAGAAATGAAAAAAAAAACATTTTTTTGTCATTAAAAAAGAAAAATATTTTATCTATTGTTTTTGCAAATTTAACAGTTTTTGAGAGATTCCACAGTAAACATTTTGTAAGGCTACCATTTTGAAAGTAATAAAAATAAAGTCTTTATGTTTGGTACACTTCTAACAGTACCATACAAAATTTGAACTCCTTGCCTTATCTATTTCTTAGTGAGTTTTTATAAAAAAACAAAATGGCCGATTGTGACTAAATTAAGCAGCAAAAGAGTTGCTGAACATTTTTCATTTATTTTAATGCATAGAATATGATTCTGTATTGCGAGCTAAGACTTTTTGACACCCTTACTACTCCCATAGTCATAAGAAATATTTTATAAATTAACTTAATTCAAACAACAGAAAACTATAAACTGAAAAAATTATGGTTTTCAATTTACTTATAACATGGTTTTCAATGAAGTTTTAAAACGAAGTTATTACTCTATGATGTGGGTTCTTATCTCACCTTAAGGTCACAGCCAACCGCTCCTCTGGTGATATGCTTCTTCTAAAGTTTGTATGACGTTTTTGAATTGTAGGTTCTATGATGTGTAATAGCTCTATAAACTTTTCGTAACTCATACGAAAATATCGAAAAAATCTTTGATTGTCATTTTTCAATCTTGAAAATAGCGTATGATACTCACCCTCACTAGCCCGTGCGGCATTAATACTGTGCACCCACAATCTTCTTTTTTTCCTTGATACTTGATCATCCTCTTCTGCAGCTATTGCCAATGCTATTACAGCAGTTTCTTCGTCGCTACTGCTGGAACTCATAATCACACAATGGAAAAAGCCGACACAAAGAATTTACATGCGAACAATGACAGTGTGTTTCGTCTAATGGCGGTTGGCGCTAAATATTAACGATAAAATTGAGCGGACCGGACGGAACGAGCGGACGCAGTGTGTGAGAAAACTGCCGGAACTGAGCGGAGCGGACGGAACGGAGCGGAGCGGACGGAACGGAGCGGATCCAGTGTGCGACAAGCCTTACACGCTTAGTGTAACGTGCTTCAGCTTTGTCCAGATATAACGTCACTTCCTCGTTCTACTACACTCTCTTATACGCACTCTGCCCTCGAGAGCCATTACGTTATCCCAATTAGAATCTATAGTCAGGTTATTTTGTTCACAGTGTGGATTGCTATTCACGCGTGACTTGAGAACATTGCTGCCTCTTGTGGGCCTGATGTTTGCTTAGTAAAAAATAATTAAAAACATCTCAAAATTTATTATTTGAGACAACATCTGGGCGCTGCAGTTAAGTATAAATCTGGCACCAGCGGATAAATAAGATTTTATTTAACGACGGGTACGCGGCGAAAAAGAAAGACAGAAGAAGGTGGTGAAATTGTGACCGATGTAGGCCTATCGACGAGTAAAAGCGAAGTACTTCATCGACGAAAAACGGTTGGCATAGCCTACATCGTTCTATCACACCTGATACAGAAGTAATTTGCCTGATACTAGCGAAATTCAAAAACTTCTGAAGAAAGTAAACGGTAAATAAAAACAAATTTAATTAAACTTAATAAAATCCTGCATTAAAATTATGTTATTCTCAAAAACGTAGTTGTCAAATAAATGTTAAGTAGGTTTGTTTTAATATTTGTTCTTGAATTTATTTACTTATTCACCTTTAAAACATCTATGATAGTTTTAGTTTATTACTAAAACACCCGCAATGGCAGAAAGTTTTTCGTCTTAGCATCAACTGTTGCAGGAAGATAATACACATTCTTGTTTGGGGTGTCTAATTATTATTACAAAATTAAGACGACAATATTGATTGAAGCGTTATAACTGGAGTGACAGAACATGAACGTTATGGTTGACACAACATAATAAATCAGATAAAATATGACATTGAGTAATTGTGGTGAATATACCAATAGAAATTTAAATATTTGGAAAAAACAAAATCAATTTTCCGTCTATTCAAAGGATGATAAAAGATGAGGTAATCAACGTAATCAATTTTCTAAAGTAAAGTCTGCTCTCTGTCGATAACAAAGCTAAGGATATTATTACAAAGAAAGTATAATTATATTTACAACGTCTTTAGAAAGATAAAGTATGGATGTACTTAAATTTATTATATAATATTATTAACATGAACTACATGCCAGGTATATATGAATTATTAACATGAAATCTAAAATTTAAAATAATCAACTCCTATAAAAGCGAGCGTACGTAGGCCTACATACATACTTACGTACGTAAGTAACAAATAATACAACAGCTGATTTCACTCATCATCTGTAACACAAGCTAAGTTTATATGTTGGAGTTATGTTTACTACTTCAATCAATAATATCATAATTTGTAAAGTTGATTTTTTAAATAAGAGTTACAGAAATAATTTGTAAGCTCTTATAATATTTGCTTTGTTGCTTTGAGGTTATAAATTGTATATAAATACAATATTTCATGGTCAATATATTCATTTATACAAAATTAAAGAAGAAGTACTCATTCGTTTAACTTTAGAAACATTCGTACATCTTCGTATGCCATTTATAAACATGTAAGCAATTAATGGTTATTATTAATTTCTGCATTATAATATTATAACTTCTAAATCATTTGATATATCAATATGAAATAAAAAGCCATTAAAAGTTAACATTTTTATCTTTATTTTGAATTATAATAGTGTACAGTATATAAATACAATATGTTTACACATAGACCTACAGTTTTATAGGACTTATAATTCTACACATTTACCGGTTAAAAATTCCCTCAGAATATTTATTTTTCACGGGAGCTTACTAGTGAATGTTTTTGTTTGTGTATGTTTTCAGTTACTCCTGTAAGAGTGACTTATAAACTAATTATAATAATATACAAACTAATCCCCTGCAGTAGAGATAAGGAAGTCCATTTGCTTTATGTATTGCACAAATGACTACATAATTTCTGGCTAAAAGTGCCATACTATTTAAGAAAATTTTATTCAAAGTTTGTACTACGAAAAAGTCGATGTAAGTTTCTATATGTTTATATTTGCGTACAAAATTTATAGAATGATCATTATGGGTTATGGCCACAGTAGATGGCAGTACATCATTCTATCGGATTGTGCAAGAGGATGACCGAAACACTAAAGCCAGTTCCAGTCTGCTACCGTTGGAAGTAATAGTGTCGTCTCAGCGCTCCGAGCAAGTGTCAGGCTGCAATATTTTATCCACTAAAAGTTATCCAATGTCAATAAAACAAAACACTATTGGAAATTAAATGTTTTAAACATTAATTTTTGTGTTTGAAAATTTGTTCTAAAACATATATTTACAAATTATGTAATCATCGTTTTAAAATTGTATTGGTCGAAACAGCTGACGCAGTGCGAGAAGACAGACATGTTTTGAAAAGGATATAAGGACACCTTAGGATTCGTCAAGATTTCAACTTTCTAACACTACCTTCCAATCATTCGTCACTCTCATAGTTTCTTAGGTATGAAGTTTTCCGTAAACCCTTACGAGTGGACAGTTTTCAACCAATGACTAAGCATATTTTGTAATCGATATATCTAGTACAAATCGATATATCTAGTATAAATCTATATACTTGGACATTGATGTTTATTTGGATTTAAGTGTAAATTCTACATTTTCCTTTAATATAAGGTAAACCTGTTTTAGTGTTTATGGGCTATAGCTAGAGATACAGTGGCCATATGTCAAAATTCAATACCAATGTCCCGGCGTCGCGGAATCATCCTATAAAGCCCCGGAATATAATTTGTTCCACCAAGTAATGAATCCATATATAATTCGTATCAGGAATAAATTATGTTTAAATGACGCAAGAAACTTATTGCTCAAATATACGACAAATACAAAAAAGGTAAATTGTTCCAAACTTAAGTTAAATGTGCAAGTTCGTATTATCCCTTCCGGCAACCAATGCATCTGTTGAAAGAGCTTTTCTGTTATCAGTAACAAGGTAACAAGGCCGTAGCCCGGGGGGGCCCTAACACCCCCCCCCCTCTAAATCCCGAAATTTAGTAGTAAAAATTAATACTAGGTTTAAAAAGTGCAAGTTAAATTATTATAAAATAGACAACACAACAGAGGATCCAACAACATATTTTACATCGGTGTGCATTGCATGCTTACTAATGCAATGTACTGTGTTTGAAAATACTCCCAATACGGGGGTTGCCGTGCAATAGACTGTGCTTCGGCCGCTTCTCATAGTGTTCATTCTCAAGCTCACATGTGGGTCCTTAGCAGTGAAGGAGTTGAAAAGGTTTAAATTCATATCCCCGGTCCTGACCTGACTCCCCCCCCCACCCCCAAGTTTTCCTGGTTACGGCCTTGATCAATAACTTATGGTTTTCGCAGAAAGCATCAATGACCATTGACTGCTCAAAGCTCTCTTAATAATTCAAATGAATTGGTCTAAGTCATGCATTAAGATGTGTAAAAAAATAAAAAAGAACAAAAGTAGAGTCCGCGGGTGGGGGAAGTGGTGGGGGAAGGTCATTGACCTTGGGCCACGCCCCCTTTTTTTTTGTTTTTTTGGGTCTTTTTGGTTCCTAACCCAAGCCACGCCCACTTTTTTTGAGTCCTAACCTAAGCCATTTTTTGGGAATTTTGGATTTTGGGTTTTTTTTTTTTTTGGGTCCTAACCTAACATTTTTGGATTTTGGGTTTTTTTTTTGGGGTCCTAACATTTTTTGGAATTTTTGGATTTTTGAAGATTTTTGATTTTTGGGGATTTTGGGAATTTTGAGGAATTTTGAAATTTTGTGGAATTTTGGATTTTTAAAGATTTTGGGGAATTTTGAGCCGCCATCTTTTTTTTTTTGCAGCCATCTTGTTTTGTAATAATTAATATTTAATTTAATTTAATTTAATTTTTTGCTTTGAAAAAAGTTTGGGTGTCGCCGAGAGTCGAACCGGGTATCACCATGACCCGAGTCCGCAGCGCTAGCGGTTAAGCTAGGCCGACTCTGTTGAGAATGTACTGTTTTGTGAAGTATATAAGTTTACCATCCGTCAGCAACCTTGCACCAGGTGCACGGTGTTATAGTGTCGTCGGGATATAGTATAAATTGTATTATAACAACCCAAACATTACCGATCGTTCCCGAATCCGACCGAAGGTCACTTAGAGAAATTATTAGCTTTAAATTGTTATAGTGATGTCGGGATATAGTATAAATTGCATTATATAAACCCGAACACTACCGAATGCCCCCGAGTAAACCCGAATCGGACTTAGAGAAATTCAGACTTGCAAACCGTAACTAACCGAACGTAAGGTTCTGCCCGAGTTCAATCGAAGGGTACTTAGCCGAAATAAAATTTCGGTCAAAATTAGGCTCTCCCGCATCCTTGCAAAACGCACTTAGGCTAACGATCGGTACGGGAGTTGTAATAAAAGACGACAAAAGAGCTCGCAACGGATGCTATTTATTGTATAGTCAGCTATTCAAAGCGTACGGTTAAAACATTTCTTCCGATAGTGTTCGCGCTAAGTTTGTCCACGGAGAAATACTGCTAAACTCCACAATGGTGCGACACGTCTTTGTCTTACCTTTGAAAGAAAACGATGTAATATTTAAAAGACATATAAGTGGACAGTTACATTTCATACTAGGACGTGATATAAATGTTTTAGTGACGGATCTAGAAATTACAAAGTATAAAGTTCGTGGACAAAAGTTAACTTTGAACGTTTCTATAAATAGTTTAAGGCATAAAATTGTTATTCATAGGTTTGACTTGCGTGTCAAAATGAAAGTAGTTATAAACTTTCCGTGTAGTGAAGAAAATGTTTGGCGGATTTACATAGCTACAAATTGTGATGGAGGTATAGAGAGAATATCAGCGCTAAACAATGTACGTCACCAGGCTCTGTTCAGAAGACTCCTCGACGACGACGACGACGACGTAAGGATCTATGACAGCGATGATGATGGCTATGAATCAGGAAGTGGGCAATACGTGGGGCGTGCCGAGGAAAATGACATTATTGTTGATAATGAAGTTGAGGAACTTCTTGATATTATGTAAATTTTGTATTTATAATATTAATATATGTAACGATGTCTACAGTTAAATATAAATTAGTTATATTAAACAAAGTGATACTAATTATTTCTTATCCTGTTTAACTGTGTATTAAAAAATGTATGTATTAAATTAACATTTTGGCTACGTCAATTAGATCTGGAAATTAAAATCACAAGCAAAGTATACCGTTTCTTAATAAAATATTTTATAAATTATATATAATAATTGGAAATTTATTAAGTGTATAAAGTTTTTTTATAAAATTTAAATTAATTGATTAGTAATAAAGTACTTGTATTTGCACACGGAAACACTACAGTAAACTATAGATGCTGACTAGACATTCCAATATTTAGCAAATGTAATGTAAATCTTTACACAATGCTTATTCAACATCCGGTCTCATATTACAAGGCTTGTTTAGTGCGTGCAATCGTCGGAACTATTCATATTGTATGACTGGTAGGACCACTTTGATCATCATGCATATAAATATGATAGCAACCGTTTGTGAAGACAATCATGGAATCGGTAGTAAGGGGCGAGCACCATGGGGTCGAGTACCGTGGGGTGTTAACGATGAGGATTATTTTACTAGGATTACGAAAAAAGCGTTCGACCCGCATAAACAGACCGCTGTTATTATGGGTCGTAAAACCTGGGAATCGTTACGGGACGAATACAAACCATTCCCCTCCAGGATGAATATAATACTGAGCAAATACTATCGTGGATGGAACAAGATCCTCGAGGGGGATTGCGAATACAAGAATACAAAGGTATTCCCCACTTTCAACAAAGCTGTAGAAAGTCTCAAAAACCAAAACAACATCGAAACGGTATGGGCGATCGGAGGTGCAAGAGTATTTAAAGCAGCATTGCGTCACAATCTCTGTCGGAATCTGTATGTTACTTGGATCAAAAACAAATTCGAAGGATGCGACACTTTCATGCCGAAGATACCAGAAAGCTTTATCGAGTACAACGGTCGCTGCTATATGGCCCCTAATAAGATGGGTGTGCGAGTAGAAAATTATATCGCCTACAGGATTGCAGTTTATACCAGACAGATGCGCGTGACCCGCAGTTCAAAGAATACCGAAGACATCGTTGAATATAATTTTATGTTATGATAATCAATTCCTTGTTCTAGAAATTATGAAGTACACATATTTTGTTTATGATTGTTTAAAATGTTACATGACTGTATAATAATATTAATAATAATAATAATAATAATATTGTAAATATCCATTGTGCTCATTTCAGTTTTCCTTTACATTTCCACTATCCTGCTTTATGTTGTATATAATTAATATTTACATCAATTTTTAAAAAACACAAATAAAAATTAATTTGTATTCAAATATATTTAACAGTCAATCCGCAGTTTATTCCGCGACAGACTTACACATTCCGCTAGTCAGCAAAAATTTATGTTAACACGTGTAAGAATGCCGAGTCGGCAGAATTGTATCCATTGTAGTGTCTAATGAATTCGCTGATTCTCTACCAGAACGAGCTACCATCGGACGGGTTAATATGTTTAAAATTCTCTACCAGAATGCGCTACCGTCAAAACTTTGTATGAAATAAATTACATTTAAATTCTGTTTTTTTTTTATTATTTCCCCATATTTACCATGGCTGCTATTAATTTCTAGTTTTCAAAACACAATGTTGTGCAATAGCCTCTAACACCATTGTACTAAAATCTCGTTACACAGCGTTAACCCAGGGATCAAGGCGGTCACTGACCCCTAGACATGTACAAAAACCCGTGTCACTCTTTTCTAAACACTTTTTTTTTTTTTTTCTTGTTCACGTAAAAATGGTAAAGAAATGGTTATAGGAATGACTCATTAAAACAACTTTGTTACACAAATACAGTTTATTATTAATAATTCCCTCTAATTACAACACTAAAGTATTTACAGTAATAACGGCTATTAGAATACAATATACAATGGATATAAATAAAAATACAATGTTTTGGCCATTCGCCACATCAATAATTTCGGTGTTTACAGTTCGTGTTGTTCTTTTAACTTCAGAAACGAATCGTAATAATATTTAGCACTTTTTAAGGCACACTTACTGTCGTCTTTAAAGTGCTGAGGTAATATACAGTTAACCCCTGTACAGTGCGAGTATGTTTCCACCTCTTCAGATATTTCCCCCACGTGTGGAACAAGCTTTCTCAAAAACTGAGCCTTTTCCAAACCTTTGGTGAAAACTATGGAAAACGGTTTGCACAGCGAGCGTATCACGTCTTCGTCGTAAGGAATGTCACCTTCTTCCCAGCCGATATGGTGGTAGTGTTTTTGTACCCAAAGGGCTGCCCTCCGAGCGCAAGTATTCAGTTGATCAAATGTATAAGGCGGCTTGAAAACAACGACATTGGAGAAATGCTCACCGACTATAGCAAACTCTTTGATTATAAACCTATAGTTGTTATCGTGGTAACCGTGAAACTCAACCACTGCCTGCATGTTTTTTGTATAACTTCACCTCGTCGTACAATCTGTCCGCTTCGGGGAGTGTACTGGAAACGAGTTCGTCTGTGGTCAGGCATTTAATGATGTACTCGCGCAAATCCTCCTCGTAATAAAATAATTCTTGAATACGACGGTTTATCAGAGGTATGGCGTCTTTAAACAGTCCCCACTCCGACAGGTTCAAGTTTAAAGAATGTTGACCGTCGTTGAATGTAACATAACGTTTTCCAAACACCGTTGTTATTTGAATATTCCCGACACTTAGGATAAAACAGTGTGTAGCCTTTCCTTCAAGAGCCGAAGTTATGTCCAAAAGTAATATTTCGTTAAACACTTTGTCTGTAAAGAAAACATAGTTTTTACCCGCTTGAAGCAACAATCCTAGGTTATAACCCGTATGCTGGAATAGTCCTGTTGCTACGACTTTTGTGCACTCGGGATTTAGGAAATGTACTGATTTTAAGAAAATACCCAGCGGTGCGTTAGGTAGACTGCCTACGACCATCCTCTCGGGCTCCATGTTCGTGACTGAAAGGTTACCTAAATTACAACCTTTTTAACAGTGCCGGAAAGTAGATTGTACACTATATGCGAATCGTGTAGAATGAGACAATAGGCTGTGGTGTTGGCGGGAAAATTGGAGGAAGCCTCTATTTCAAGTCGAACGTCGACGGGGCCAGATTTTATAGAATCGTTCTGTTTGGAACAGTCTATGACAAAAATTGGGGCTTTTTCCTTGAATGTAGCAATATTCATACACGGAGACGACTCGCGCTGATAGTAAGACTGTTGAAACCTAGAGTACATCTCGTACATGGTCGAAACGTCCCCGTGGATATTATCGTAGGGGAAGTATTGGGAATTCAAATAAAGTTTTACATTGTCCACCGAACAACGGTCGAACATGGAGGCATCTTTTTTAATTTGATTCTTCCTTTCGGTCTGAAAAGCTAGAATGACGTAACGCGGTTTTTCCAATTGATTAGCCGTTTTCACAGTCCAAGAAATCTGCTGCGACTGAGGGAGAGTAGGAAATTCATTAATCTCCCAGCTTCTAAACGGAACTTGAACTGGGGCGTCGCGTTCGATCATTTTCAAAATTTTCATTCTGTAAGCATCCGATACAGTCAAATGGGGGACTCTCCACTGTATGCTGGTTATTTCTAGAGACACGTTCGAAGCGTCGTCGCTAATTATAGCGTTTACATCGGTCGATGAACGTAAAAGCACGAGTTCCTGTTTTACATTAAGCACAATTCTCTTGTAGTCTTCGAAAAACCCATAAGCATTTTCAACGGTACCGAGATTGTAAATATCGAACCATCCTGTGTTTGACCAGCCCCCAGCCAGCCAGCATTCGCGAGTTTATTCTTTTCAATTTCCCGCAACGACAAAAGGTTCTTAATCGTACTCGAGATTCCAACGTTTCTCGTTCGATCCACTTCGTTTGCAGCGATTTCATAGCGTATATCGTCAAACAGAAATGCTACCGCGTTATTTACCAACTTTATTTATTTTGTTCCGTATTAGTACTGGTTTTCCCGAGCAACTTGCCCTTGATATACAGTAGACTATCAAACGGAGCCGTAATCACGTCCTGTTGATTGATGGGTATACGAATTTCATCATTATTTAAATAAGTGGCTGACGCATAAGGGCGGTGCGAATGGTATTCCATACCGCTGATGATGTCATTGTATTCGGCAGCACTATCGATTGCTAGAAAATCCATTATCGATTTTGAATCCTAACGATCTGAGGAAACGAATGTTGAGCTGTGTTAACCCTGTCGAGGCTTGATGCGTACTGAACACCGGCTTATACTGGCGCTCGTTAAATACGAGCCCCATTTTTTGTCTTAAATGCAATCTCACTGAAACCGACTCGCCTCTAAAATCGATCAACTCCCCGTTCTGATCCCTCAGACTCACTGTCGCATTATGAACAGTTTTCACTTTGACGGGTAAATATATTATATTCGACGGCGTTTCTACAATCTTGTAGCCCGGGGCAACTTGGGGGTAGAACTCGTGCATAATGTGACACTCGACTCCATTTTGAAACGATCCAGCCACTATATTGCACTCTACACGGATCACACTCACTCTGATAATGTTGACCTGAGAATCGGATACGTGTTTCGTATTAGCTTCCAATACGTTGTTGTTAAAACCTAGTAATTGACCGATGGATCCGGTCTCGAAATGAATTTGTCGTGAACATTGAACTTCCGCTTTCAAAGTGTTGTTATTTGGTTTCAGTGAAAATGTAACTCCTTTGGGGTCGAGTTCGGCTACAATATATCTTTCCATGACTTCGATTTCGTACGATCCTGTCGGCATACGAATATCCGCATAACCCAGTTCATTTATTTTGATTTTAAGTTTGTTATTAACGCCGTCTATTACGTTTGGAATAGAATTGTAAGTGGACAGATCTATAAGGCCGATTTCCCACTCTCCGCCGTCGAGTTCGAGTGGCGGGAAGAAATCGCACGAAAGTGTTGAACTGTTACCAGACAAAACGATACTCATCGCGATAGAAACTTTAAGCACAAATGTCCGCAGACGACTGAGTCGCCCGTCTGATGCTGTCTGTAATTATAGTGAACCGAAGCGTTTTGACCAAAATATCGAGTCAATTCTAAAGGTGGTCTTAGATTTCCAAAACTGTCAAAGTACTCGACGTTGTCCCCCCGTTTTCTATAACACACCCAATGCGTCCCCACGCCACTTATACTGTCCAAATTCACGATCGCCGTCTCGTTTTTGAAAGGTCGCAAAGGAAGTGTATCCCTCATGTAAACTCCCCTAAAGTGCGGTATTTTAAATTTAGCAGCGTATTTTTCCAAGTCGATATTAGTCAATGGTCTGATTGGTATTGAATCTAATGACGTTTTTTTTTTACCACTCCTCTTTCTTTTACCAGCTCCTTTTTTCTTATACGGTTTCAAGTAAAGCCCTTTACCCTCGAGTTGTTTCAACAACTGCTCTACTGACTTTTTCCCAGACCTCCTCCTTTTTCTCTTGCCACCTCCAATTTTTGTTTTCAATTTCATCGCGTTCGTTACGGCCCAGGCGGCCGCTTTTTCACCTAAGCTAGCGTTACTCGCTTTAACCCTGCTCCAAGCCCGTCCCGCTAACTCTGTATCGGCTGCTCTACGTCTCTCCGAGTCGTTATACTTGCTGTAGGCTATGTCGTGCTCTTTACAGGCCTCGTCCAGCGGGTTTACACCTTTATCGCCACGCGCTAACCTCTTGGCTAATTTCGTGCCGGGTCCGCAGTAGTTGTACCCCGGTAAGTGGAGCTCGATAGGAAGAAAATCTATAGCTTTATTCAAAACTTTATCACCAGCGCTCAATACACTTGAAAAGAGACCACGTCCTTTCCTGACAACTCTTCGCTTGCGACTGACAGATGTTGATCGTGACTTCGCCATTTGTAAACTAAACTAAAAAGGCGAGAGAATATTTATGTACCGTGTTTCCATACCTCGCCCCAATGATTATATTCATCTATACGTTTAGGTTTTGTTCCTCTACCGTAGTGTGTCCTAATCCCGTGCGAGAGCATTACCAGTTCCTTACGAAATTCCTGACGTATTTTTACTTCCAACTTATCAAGTTCACGTTTATATTCGTCTTCCGTTACTTTAATTAACTCGGTCAGTTGACGTTTGTTTACAGCGTCCGAATCGCCTATTCCATCGCGTAACAAAGTAATTCGTGCTGACCTAGCATTAAATGTATCTTTCCCAGGTGTTAGAGTTAATGCGTTTTTTGTAAAGAATTCAGAATTAATCGCGTCCCTAGTTATTTTGTTATCCACATAGGCTTTAGTCGCAGCGTCCTCCCCATCCTTTGGAGTTTTTACGTTACATATACGTTTACGTTTAACATCGAAAAACTCTTCACCGTATGTTTGGAAAGGATCAACAGGCCTTTTGAGAATCGCGCTGTTTTCAACCCACGACTTATATTTAGAGAACTGATCAAGGTTGATGGCATCCGTTATTTCCGTACCACTCTTGATATTAGTTAATTTTTTAGCTCCAAAATTCCACTTATCACCATCTACAGGTATTATACTATCTACGTAATACTTGTTGACCGCATCGTTTTCAAATTTGGGGTGACAAACATTACATAACAGTTTATTCAGAATATCGTAGTTTCCTTCAGCGGTAAGATTAAAACCTACACCTTTAGGACCCTGTTTTTGGGTCGCCGATGCCTCAGAGTAACGTCCGAATTTGTCGACGCTCATCTTATCAATGATCTAATTTTTTGGTTTCCCAGACCTTTTATCAGCCCAGCTCCCCGTAGTTCCTCCACGATAGACGCAATCTCGTTCGTGTGGCCCGTATGACCTGCGTCATTTGATGCTAATAAGAGTCTCAATCGGTCGCACAATTCGTTCGGATCGTCCCAGTAAGAGTACCCTTTTCCAGTATACGTTTTGGGTGGGAACAAATGTATTATAATTTTATTGTATTTAACTGACTTTGGATTCCGATTGATCCGACCCTGCGGATCGTATTGTCTTTTGTGGGCATTGGATTTCAAACAGATATCCTTGTAAGCGGTCAAGTCTGCCTCCGTGTACAAACCGTCTTGGGGCGAACGTTTAAATAGTAACTCGTACAATCCCACCGTTGCTTTATAGTTAGTACCGTCTATCGTTATTTCCCCATCATCTGTAAATTGTAGATTTTTATCCCCTACCATAAGCTCTTCGTCTGCGATCCTCGGTCCGTAGACGTGATCTATAGCGTTTTTCTTAGGCCTATCCGTCATCATTTTAAGCATGTACCTACGTGTAAGAGGATGCTTGAACGTGTCGTTCACATAGTTTACGGCTTCGCTACGCCCCTCTGGAGTTGACAATAAATCAGTCACGGAATCGAGAGTTTCAGCGACTGTTTCCGTTTCCATAAAACTCGGCCCTCGAGTTGGGGAAGTCCCCGCAATGGGTTCGTCTTCTTTCTTTGTTTTAGTATCAAAAGTTTCAGCAATTGTCGGAGGTTCGCCAACGATCATCGGTTCATCCTTGATCTCTGTTTTTACATCCGATAGCCCCCGTATTTTTGACAGCTCGTTAATAATAGGCTTGTATTTTTTCGAGAGAAATTGGTCCGCATCAGCTTTTCCGTACCTCATCTGCTCGTATTTCCTCTTGATAGCGTCCCTAAGACGGGTTATCTCGAGGGTGACCTGTTCGGACGACGACATATTACGAAATGAAGGTATACTTAAGCTCGACTAGTTACGAAGATTGGATTTGGGTGCGGAAAGTCTTGTTGCTGTAGGGTTAGGGGCTGATATGATATATCGTATTATATATCTTTTACAAAACGATCGAATCCTAGTCGATAACGCCCGCCGGCAATCTCACTGTCTTTGTCTATGACCACAAACCCGTGTTTATCTTTCCAAGCGAGAGCACAGATATCTTTAAAAACTCCAAACGATACGTCCGGCGTGACGTGATCGGTGAAAATGTGTCTTAGGTTCATCTCGTCTTGTTTAAATACTACCAAAAGGTTTGCGTTGTCGCGGATCAGCTGCTTGGGGATTCTGGAATAAGTCTGTCCCAAATAAAAAGAATCTATGTTCTTGTGACGGCCCATGGTAAAGTAACTACGTATATTATCGTGTTTTTCGCAAGCTATATCGTCGAACAGCATAACGGAATCTGATTCTGCCTCGTCGGGGGCAATGACACTATCGCTATCCGAATAAGGGAAATATCCGATACCCGAATCTTCAAAAATATTTTCCAAAAGTTTATATTTAGGCTGATGCAGAGATTTGGAAAATACGTAAATATTTGCGAACTTCAAACCGTACGGTTCGAACAGTAAATTGAATACTACATTGGTTTTACCGCAATTCGAAGGACCACACACAATACACCTAATAGTATTTGGCAGCAACGGACTGTGACGTTTCTCGGTATTATTTATTTCCGGTAGGTATTCGTCAAAGTTTGACATCGGAAGCGTGTGCGACATACTTTCAACACGCATTGTGAATAGATACTAAGGTAAATTTAACAGAGTTTCTTCTTTTAACGCGAGGCTTTCGTGCTCCGACTCACGCAACTAGTTTGTTCTTATCTATCCACGAATTGTGCGTTTTGTCGAACCCTTGCCATTTCACTAGCAATTTGTTACCTTTCGCGCGCAGTACTTTTTCCACGAGATAAACATCGCCCACGGTCGACTTACGCAACTCTTCCCCGTAAAATTTACCTTTTAAAATTTCACCTTTACCATCTTGCAAAACATATGTGGGTGGTTTCGTAGGCACCGTAGCGTACACGGTAAACACTTCGTTTGTCCAGTTGGGTAGATAGCCTTTAGCGAATGTCTTTTTATACTTGGAAATTTTAACTTTATCGCCTACTTTAAATTTAGGCTCGCTGTTTTTTCTTGAGGGTTTACCAGCCATTTTAGCCAAAAGCATGTTCTCGTGCTTTTTCAAAACTTTAGCGGGTTTCATACCTATAGTACTGTGTACGGTATTATTGTACGACTTTACTATAATCGGTAATAAATCGACCCACTCGTAATTGCCGCGGGCCGTAAATTCACGCCACATTCGATTTTTCAATGTACGATTCAACCTTTCCACTATGGACGCTTTTTTATCGGAATAAGTCGAGTAATGGTTTATTTTGTGTTTTCGCACTAATTTTTGCACGCGCGCGTTGAAAAATTCCTTACCCTGGTCGGTTTGGAAATTTTTCATCTTATGATTATCAAATATCGGTTCCAACGCGGCCGCTACGTCCACCCCGGATTTCGACTTTATAGGCACGGCAAAAGCAAACTTGGAAAGACAATTTATAACGGTCATTATGTACTTGAAACCGTTGTTCACTTTAGCGTAAGGTATCATCTCCACTAAATCCGCTTGGAACAAATCTGTTAACCCTTTCAAAGTCACACGTCTAGTTTTGAAATTTCTTCTCGCGGGATTGTGAAGCTCCGTAGCTATAGCACGTCTCACGTCCATCGTTCGACTGACTGGGATATCATGCGGGACAAGGTATGTAAACCTAACCTAAACAACCTAGTACTCGTTAGGGTATGTAAGGGATGGGTAGGTAATTTAGGATATAATAGAACAGAAAAGGTTATGTTGATTATTTTATTATATATGTCAGAGTATGTAAACCCCCGAAGGGGTGAAGCACGCCCCACACCCGCCTGCTCCCGTGATGCCCAACCATAAATTTTGGCA
>JAGFPH010006716.1:56929-74479 GCA_018207615.1 Philaenus spumarius
TTCAAAAATCCAAAAATGTTAGGACCCCCAAAAAAAAAAACCAAAAATCCAAAAATGTTAGGTTAGGACCCCCCCAAAAAAAAAACCCCAAAATCCAAAATTCCCAAAAATTGGCTTAGGTTAGGACCCAAAAAAAAGGGGGCGTGGCTTGGGTTAGGAACCAAAAAGACCCAAAAAAACACCCAAAAAAAGGGGGCGTGGCCCAAGGTCAATGACCTTCCCCCACCACTTTTGGCGCCAGACTGCCGCGGACTCTACTAACAAAGCACTGAAAAACAAATTATCTTCTACAGACAAGAACAACCGGAGCAAACCGTCAACGTCAGAGTCTTAAACTATTTTTAAGAATGGTTTCAAATACATGTACAACATATTTTTCTATCTATGAAAATATGTAACAATATATTTGATGTTTTTTTACAGAATAGTTAATTTGTCTTAAACTATTTTTAAGAATGGTTTCAAATACATTTACAACATATTTTTCTATCTATGAAAATATGTAACAATATATTTGATGTTTTTTTACAGAATAGTTAATTTGTGTATTATTTTAAACTTAAAGGTCCAATACGATTACGGTATTTTCGTATATTTAAAATAAATTATTTACAACAGAGACTCATAAACAGACCCCTCCCCCAGGCTGTATAAACAAAATGTCCCAAATTTTAAGTAGGAAAATATGTTTACTGTAGCTATAGGTCTTGTCCGTGAAATATGTAACATTGCGCTGAGTGTCTTATTCCATTATCTTACGTGGCTCACCGTCTAGAACTATATATGACTTGAATAATAAGTGAGAGAAGTTTTAAATTTAGCTAAACAAAGTGCATTTAGAGATCGTGTTGTGGAGTTATTGATTTTAGTACTGTTCCGGTTTCCAGTTAACTTTTTAATGATTAGTGTTTATTTTATTCTTTAATCTGTAAGAAACTCAAGACAATATATATGGTCTAGAAATGCGTTAAAACACGAATTCATATAGTTTATATTGTTTTTAAACCTCCCCCTAAAAATTAAGTGATGTATCCGCCCCTGTAACATAGCCTATATTAATTGCATTAAAAAAAGGAAAAATGTACAATGCATACTTGATTTGTTTATATATAATATGTAACTTAAATCTTTATAATAATCTGAAGGATTATATTCTGGGATTAAGTAAGAACAATAATAATAGTAATGTATAATTATTCCCATTTTACAATCAGAATTTTACAATTAAAAATATAAATAAGTACATTTTTAGTTCATTTATTAGTCAAAATATCCATTATTAGTAAAACAATGATAATTTCTTGTGCTATTTTATCTGGTGTTGATGTATATAAAATAAACAAAATAGACAGATTTTTAATTTTCCATGTATAACGTAACTGTAATAACTTTGTGTTTACAGCAAATACTACAAAAGAACAGATAAATTCAAATTTTTTCTTTATAACATATCATTTCTTAACTTTTGTAAAGTTGTTTCACTTGTTCTTATTTTTAAATGGAAAATTAGGTAGTCCTTAATAGGATAAACCTGGATCTACCATCATTAGATTTTTTCGCTCTCTTGAGTTAGAAGAAATGAAAGAAAGGAAAGAACATACTCTTTCCGAGGTACCATTTACACTTAAAAATAAATTTTTAATATTGTTATAAATAATAAACAGTACCTGGGCGACCGATTTTTTTTATTGTTTTTTTTTAGAAAAATGTATGTAAATACGAATCGCATACTGAATAAATATGAATATTTTTCAATCTTACGTACATATATGACCTGTTTATTTCGTGGGACTGCCGTCAGAAGTGAAAAAAATTGAACTTCATAATAAATATAGTTAACTTTATTTTCGAGTTATTAAGAAGTATTTTTAATGAATGTATTAATGTTGTAATGGGATCTTAAATATTTGCGGAGATGCGAGGGAACATTAAATAATTGCGGAAAAGCGACGGAGACAGCTATAAAAAAGTTCCACTTACCTGAAGTAAGTCTTTTACTACATCTATGCAATGTTTTACTTATTTACATGAACGATGCCGGGTATGACAGCTGTAACAAGTTTCCCTTATTTACCCGACCAAAGACGGGTACAACAGCTATAAAAAAACTGGTATGGCAAATATAAACATTTCTTCCTTATTTACATGACCGAAGCCGGGTACGACAGCTGTATAAGTTTTCCTTATTTACCTGACCGAAGCTGGGCACGAAGCCTGGTACGACAGCTAAAAAAGTGCCCGTGGTGACGCGGCTAAAATCGGCTACTACAATATTACTGTATTTATTTAATTTTATAGTTACTTTATTTTGCGTTAGAGGGCAGGACCTCCTGGATCACCTTTTTTATGCACCTTTTTCCGAGTTTGTGCGCATTTTTGCAGACAAGACCTAGGCACATTCGATTCCTGTCGTCAAAAAACCCCTATATGCGAATTTTCATCAAAATCGTTAGAGCCGTTAGTGAAATCCCCGAAATAAATTTATATACACATATACAAGAATTGCTCGTTTAATAAGATAAGATAAACAATTATAAATAAACCTGCTGTGTTAAAATAAATAATGATTGCACAACTTAATCTGCATTACAATCAAACCCATGATCTACCTTATTCCTACTTACAATTCTATAGAAATATAAACTTAACCTACGATAGTCATAATCTTAACTTCAACAAAAACACACAATTTCAGCCACTTTTATTTTAAAAGTAATCAATATCATTTATCTAAAACAGCAGTTATTTTACTAATTTTGAACACTGATTACAAGTACCACACAACTGGATTTCTTTTGGTAAAAGGTAGTTAAATTTAGCACCTCTAAATAGATTACATTTTCTGAACGTGGTTAGTTTTGTATTATGCAGAATATTAACAATCTTACATTTATTGTATTTTTGGGATTTGTAATCATTTTGTATTGCTCTTCTTGCTTTGTAGAAAACTGCAAGTACCTTTTACACATACAAATATCTAAGGGGGAGTATACCAAATGATCCAAATAGCAGAAGTGTATGCTCCATTTTATTTTAAATGCCATTACTCTTATAATATTATGTTTCTGACT
Organism: Philaenus spumarius; assembly: GCA_018207615.1. Taxonomy (NCBI): domain Eukaryota; kingdom Metazoa; phylum Arthropoda; class Insecta; order Hemiptera; family Aphrophoridae; genus Philaenus; species Philaenus spumarius. Next base: position 60,001 of record JAGFPH010006716.1, read on the forward strand.
TTTCACAAGCAGTTTGATAACAGCTTCATATGTCATCCCCAGTACAATTCATAAATATTTTACTTAATTTATAGTTGTCTTATTGGACATGGATATCTATTTTTATTATTAGCTCCTCTTTTACTATTCAAAGGCCTGTTGAAAACCATAAACTTGATTGTATTTAAGTATATTATGTTTGCATAATCTGTGTAGCAAACATATTAATATTTGTTTCATATTGAATGATACTTATGTATGAAAACTGTTTTATACTGCACAACTAAGAGTTATTTTGAAGTAGAAAGAATAAGTAGTTCTACATAGTTTTAAAAAAAAACTGTGCGTTATGGTCCTTGTATAGTTTTTGTCCGCCATCTTTGATGCGCCATATTGAATCCAACTTAATGATTTTAAATACGTAGGCAAATGTATGACACATGATTTTGATGTAAAATGGTGCAACCAGTTTTCGGTGAATGCCTTCGTTTTAGAGTTATAACCATTCAAAGTTGGAATAATGGAAAATCTTGTTATTTATAAAACGAAGTTAAAAACCTTACATTAACAGCTTTGTTTTAGTTTAAAATCATAACTCATCCAATATCAAACTCAAAACAGTGATATAATATTGCTAATAACAAACAATAACTAATAATTAACAACACATTAAATAGCCTATGTAGGCCTACATCAACTGTTATTATTTACTTTAAATTATAAATATATTATTTGATACAAAATATAAATGTAATACATTTTGTGGGCATACTATTCTACAATAAATGTTCAAAATTCTTCCATTGCAGTGTGTAATATCATATCATAACTATTTGTATGATGTCTGGTGGTACAAGAGCTGATTCGTCAATTATTATGCTTTTCAACTCTTTAATGACTGCAGGTTTTGTTTTGTAAACATTATGTTTCTTAAACTCAAACAAATGTTGTCAAGAGGAGACCTATCTGGCAGCTGATTCTGTGGCTCGTCTACATCCTATCCAGCGATTTGGAAACTTATTTAAAATGTGCAATGCAGGTAGGTAATAATGAGGCGGTGCCTCATCATGCTGAAAACAAACATTATAGTTTAAATCTTGTTCAACATTTTTCCGAACATTTGGTATACTGTAATTTTACTCGCTAACAAATTGCACTAAACACCTCCTGTAAGATTTTCATCTAAAATAAAAGGCCCTACTTTACAATGACCAACGATACCCGTCCAAACATTCATTTTCTGAGGGTGTTGCATATGAGCTTACAACATCTATCTGGGATTATTATATTAATTTGCAATATTGACAGTTTTGCTTATTCGCAAGGCCGTTTAAAGAAATGTCACTTAATCAGTAAATATTGTTGAATTAGAATAATTAGCGTCTGTGTTTAATTTTAAGCATTATAATATCCAACTCGGCAGTCAAAATCATCTTCCGAAAATTCTTGTATAAACGTATAAAGATGAATTTGTTAAAAGATATTTTGAACTGTAAAATAAATGATGTCATGTTGAACAATAGTTTATGAATAAGGGTCGTCAACTAAGGTCTGTATTCCATCTAATGACTTTGCAATATTTGTGACACTACGGTGCGAGAACGATTATTTACAGTACCGGTTTCTTCAAATCATTGTACACTGTCTTGATTTACTAATAGGTTTTAGAAATCTATCATTAAATAAATCACATACGACTGCTAAAGGCCTAACTCTGTAACCATACCCATAGCATTATCAACATAGTTAATATTTCGGTTTCACTTAAAAAGCCATTGTTATTTTTAAAGTCTTCAAATTAAAAAACGAATTAACCCATTGATGCCTTAATTATTTGGCTGCTAAAAAATGTGTTTATTCTATTAATATGTTTATTCTATTACTGATGTTGATTGTGATGTAGCTTCAAAAACGTTGCAAGTTTAAAGAAAGTGGCTGGGGATTAATAAAATGGATTAAATAATTTCACATTAAATAAATGGATATAATGGTGAAGTTATTTATTTCAGTTGATTATCAGTTATCGTTATCAGATACATGTAGGTATCGAATAATTGGACAAAATCTGTTCCTTGACATGACCTCACTCATAGCCATGTTGTGAGTATGGGGAGTTTGTTCACAAAACGGATATCTTGATACTTGACAATAACGACTCTCCAACAAAATACCTAATAGCAATTTTGTGATTTTTTAATATTATGCTACATACTTTATTATTTTGTTGGTCAAAAAAATAGTATTAAAATAAAGCTTAACAATTATTTTTTCACCACAAACAAGATAAATAAAGGTTTTAGTACAATCCATCCCAATGGCGCCCGATGTTCCCAATAGAGAACATCAAAATTCAAACAAGAACAAAGTAACTATGAAAAATTATTTAGCACAATCCAAAATTTCAACAGATAGTTACAATATTTTACGATAAGGAGCGGCAGTAGTGAAACAAAAATATTTTGTATAAACAAATTTATCTTATATTTCATTGGAAGATATGATGCAGTCATATAATTTGCATCACTTATATTTCCTTGGAAGACTGAAAGAAGCTAGAACCTGGTCAGTTGTTCCAACATAACACGTACAACATATACAATATTTCGAATTTACCAATAACTGGGAAAAACTTAAATGAAGTAATTTGTTCCCATTTGGGATCAGCGGGCAAGAATTGCTTGGATGAACAACGGAACTAAGAATACAACGTTAACCAAAACTTACATTTAAACCACAAGGCCTACAACTTAAATGTTTACCAGCACTATCACATTTTATCAATACAAGTAGAATGAATTAAAAAAGGGAAAATGAAGAGTTAATAAGTTGCATTGATTCAATGTAAAATAAAACACATTATTGTAAATTAACAGCAGTTTAACAGTTTTCAAATAAGTATTTCATGCTGCTTTATTTATTTTAACAATAAGCTGATAAGTTACAAAATAATATCAGCTGAGAATAATAATGATGTTTCTTTTAATTCAGACTTTAACTTTTGATTCTTTAATAATACCTTATTATTCGAAAACGAAGGCATTAATAAGAAAATGGACAAGCGTTTTTTGTAAAATTTTAATTCAAAAACATTACCATATTATGGCAACCATATTATTTACAAAAAATACATTAAATTATTGAAAAAAATTTTCAGATTTTTAACCGAGTAAAACACATTTCATTCTGCCTCAAGTTACCTCTTAGATATTTAGTATAGAGTCTTTTCCATAAATATCACCCTCCATTTTATAAAAGTGAGCAAATGTAAACTGTGCATTGCTTTACGAAGAATTTTTTTAATATTTTGAAGTTATATATTTTTAAGTATTTTAGTTTTGTTTTATATGTGTGTATGAAATCATCCGTAAATAAATTTAAATAAACGGTACCAGAAACTGGCACATACTTTCTCACAAACATATTTAAATTATTAAACAGATTCACAGTGACTTCATAATTGTAGGTGGGGTAGGAGAGGTGATTTTAAACTAGGAGATTAACTATTAAATATTATTATTATTAGCTAGAGATAAAACTATTCGATCGATTTCGAACAAATTTGCACCAATCACGTTAATTAGGCCTGTATAGATGCATGAAAAACGGTTTTGAAATTTTTTGAAAAACAACCTCCTTTATGGCCATAAAACCCCCCAAAATCAGTTATTATTATTATTATTATTAGCTAAACGAGAATTTTTAGAAAGATGCGAATTTTTGCATATGGTAGTGTATATTAAAGGCTACAAATAAGCCAAATTTTATAAAAATCGTTAGCCGTTTTTTTTTTATAAAAAAAAATAACTTATTTTTTGGGGCTTTTTTTGCCAAAAAGGGGGTTGTTTTTCAAAATTGTTCAAAACCGTTTTTTGCTCATCTATACGTGCCTACTTGACATGCCTGGTGCAAATTTGTTTGAAATCGATTGAATAGTTTTCGCTCTAGAGTTGTATACATACAAGCATACATACATACAGACAGACATTTTGTAAAAACCACTCTTTTGGACTCAGGGGGTCCCAAAACGGATATTTCCACAAAAATCTCTACATCGATTTTTTTGCGATCACTATACTTTTCTCTATACTATAGTATAGTGAGAAAGTAAAAAAGTATTTGCAACTTGTAACACATCAGAAAGACACATGAAATGTCTGAGTGTAGCAGAAAGAAATAAAAGCATGAGACAGTTTTTGAGTGCAAACGTGAGATGAATCCTGCCTTCAGGATTAGGTCAATTGAATTGAAATAACTTTTCGCCCATAAGTCGAGAACATTGGGTTGTAAAGGTTGTTTTATTTACATTTTGCAATAAATGGACATCTTAGGACAAGCAAATTTACTTAAATTTGAATTACCCTCACGATAATGTATTACTTGATAAACAGTGACAATTAATTAGTTGCAATCCTTATTGTAAGACACCATTAAAACATTTTTTGTTTGTTTTACTTTTCACTAAAAATAATGTTAAAAATATAAATTGGTATAGGTAAATTCATTAAGTTAAAGATGCCAATTTTATTTCACAAGAGCGATGTTTTTAATGATACGTTTTTTTACGTGATCGGATGAGATAATCAAACAAAACGTGACGACATTTATGCTTTTAACCATGAGATCCTTGTTATTTTATAAAATATTTAGAATGTAAAAACATATTTTGCAATTAGAATTTTACATCCAAGTTGTCAAACAACAACGGATTTAGTTCTATTAGTTAACGTTTGCCGTCTCATTGGAATAATGTTCCGTTATTTTTTCAGTCGTTTTTTAACAAAAACAACTTCTGAAACAAAAACAATAGTTATAAAATAAATATTTATTTATAAAAAGTTATTACAGTTGAATTTTTAAATATTCAAGGCACATAAATATTTAAATATATTTGTAAATATAAACCTAAGTTTCAGTTAATTGTAATATTAAAAATAATATAATATTTAGGTTAAATAAAATGTAAACTGTTTATTTGATTTAAGGATGGGAGTTTATTTAGCTCATTAGCAGTTTTAGAACTAGCCATACATAATTTAGATACGTGAACTGACTGAGTGTTACAGAAAGTAGTAAACTTGCAGAGAGACGGGGATACCAAACGTGAGGTGAATCTTTTTATAAGGATTAGATCAATCTAATTGATATATCTCTTGGTCTACTCTTTTAGTGCTTATTCCGTAAACAGCTGTTTCGTACACAACACTTTACAGTAAATTTATTAAATTAAATGTGGTTTATCCGTGCGATTCGTGTGTTATATGCAAAACAGTGATAAATATATAAAGATACAATTAATAATTATAGTTCTTGTTATTGGAAAAAAATGTTTTAAAATAAAACTTAAATATTTCTAAACGTTATAAATTGCATATGAATATTTATAAATATATATTAAGTTTACTTCCTTTATAATTTAAAAAAATAAATAAAGTGGCTGAATAATAATTTATTTAAAATAAATTATAGTTAAAAAACTAAAAAAACACGCTTTAATAGGAAACAGAATAATTGTAAAAAAGCGTGGGGTGCTTGGATCAAATGTTACAAATATTTAATTGGTTGATATTTATACAAGTAGAGTTATTATAAAAAAATAGTAAAACGCACCTAGACTTTTTTACAATTATTTTAACAGTTTTAGTTCTGTTTGCTACCAAACCGTGTTTTTTTTAGTTTTTTAAACTATAATTATTTATTTTCTTATTTTTTAGTCTCAAAACGGAATCAAATGTAGCTTACATAATTGTAATCTAGAGACTCGATTTTTTTTATATCGTATGTGTGATATAGTAGATTAAAAAAACAAATTGGCAGATATCTGGAAAACGAAGCATTTCTGGACAATTACATGTAACTTTTTTTCTTTACTTTTACATGTAGAATGAGCGCCCGAAGTTTCTGCATATCGTCGTGAATCACCCTGTATATACAATTTTTAATGAAAACGTGTTTAATGAAAACACCCGAAAACGTGTTCTGGCGACTATGATCAGTGCTCACTTACTACACCCAACAAAATTAATATTGCATTGTCATCGGTCTTTGATAAGTGTGCATGGTTTCAAATCAATCCGACGTTTTGAAGGGGGTGAAAATCACGTTCAAAGATTCCGTTACATAGAAATATAGATACATACCAAGCTAATAAAAGTGTTATAAAAAGGTTTATGTTCTGGTAAGAGTAGAAATAGACGAAGTACTACGTAAAACAACTTCTAGTAATTTTAGTGAAACAGTGTCTTAAAGGACAAGTAGTATTAAACTTAATTTATATTCAAGTGGACAGTGCACATTCTGCTTATATGATCTAGTGCTTCACCATATCAATAATTCAAAGTGTTTCGCTTCAAGTAACTTCAATAAAAAGTGCATTTATATTTATGAAGTCAATTTTCTTTCAAATTAAATAAAACACGTCTTTTACGATATTACTAATTTTTTCTTTAAAATTACTTCATAAATGATGTTTTTGAAAAAAACATCGTCTTCATTGTAGGCCTATCTAGTCATTGTCTAGACCTTCACATCAAATATTATAACAACAATGTTGCCGTAAAAAATTAAGAACAGTTTTTTAATTATTGCCAAACTAAATTAAACTTTTTTTTAAAGCTAAGCAATTCTCTTATCTGTTATTAAATATTATATCCTTTTAAATTTAAATGGGGTAATTTATGACTTTTCCTGCAACTTTAAAAAATAATATGAGACTTGACTTTTTTTAATGTATGTTTTGAACACACTTGGTTGCTATCATTTATACTATCATTGAAATTAATAATATGTTTTAAAACTTATAAGGAATTTATTTAGTACTTCTCACTTCGCTCGCCAACCCTGTTGGAACCTTCTATACACATAATCTTGTTATGTTTTCTTTATAATAAAGGTGTAGGATTAATAATAACCCCAAAGCTAAGATGGTAAATTATGTTTTTTATCGACTCACTTCGAAGCAAATGCAAACAGCTTATTTTATATAAATAGGGGCTACTATTAAATTCTAATAAGTCTCATTTATTTTAATTGGTATGTAACATAGTTTTTTATTAATTTGTAATTCCTTAATTTATTAAGAGTTTATTCTCTAGCTTGTAAGAAATAAATGCACAAATTTTCAGCTCACTAACTTTAATCAAAATATAGGTCTAACAACTAATTTCTATTGTTTCAGTAGTTGTCATCATTTTCACCCCTTAGCAGCACGCGACAAAATTTCAGTTCTCTAGCTTTAAGGAAAGTAAAACAATTAGCATTTATTGTTTTAGGGGTGATCAAAATTATTTCTAGCCTGTGTTACGCAAGGATAGCCTAGCTTTTTTTAGTAAAACTGTTTTTTCAATCGGTTCAGTAGTTCCAGAGATTACAAACAAATAAACAAACAAATTTTATCTTTTTATAATATTATTAATAATAACCCCAAAGCTAAGATGGTAAATAATATTAAATGTTCAAATCAAATTATTTCGTATACTTTATAACAGCAGAAAAAACTACTAAATACACATATAATTTTGTGCAAACAGAAAAGTACTATAAAAGAAAGGTTATTTTAAAGAAACCGTTTTTTTTTTTTTTATAACTAAGTCCCAAAATAATTCATTAAATACGACTGCTGATATTATCCACCAATACAAGAAGTATCCACCGTCTGCATTAAATGCATTTTTGTAAGGTCTAAGTGGAAAACTGCTGACATTTTCTACGAGTATGAAGTATCGACTTTTGTCAAGCAACTAACAAAACAAAACACATCTTAAGTGCAGTTCCATGCTCCTTGGTAGAAAATAAATCACTGAACTTTGGCAATCACTTATCCGTAGAGTTGAATGATTTACAGTTTATTGAGTTGAGAAGTAAACTGCAAAGAATAATAGTAATTGTATAATTAATTAAATAACACAAATATGTTCGGTAAAAGTATGCCAATTAGGTTATACAATATTGGTATTAGTATTGATAATATTAATTTGTTTGGTATAAAGAATAGTTCTTTTTAATTCATAGTCCATAGATACAGCAATAGAACTATTTACTATTTATATATTATATTTGTTTTAAGACACAGTTTTGCGCACCACTGGTAAAGAAGTTAATAAAATAATATGTTTTAGGTAGTCGCATGGTTCTGAGTATTTAATTTCGTCGACTTTGTTTCGCTTACCAGTTGAAACAACACATTTCTATATACAATTTATTTCACTACATATTTGGTTCAAAGGTAGTTAGATATACAGTACTAAGTATATTTGCGAGAAAAGTTAGGCAATGTTGGTATAAAAATAAAATTATGGTCAAAATATGACATAATACTTGGCAGGGATAAATATCCTATGCAGTGCACTCTTACTTTGCATTCTGGGAAATAACACAATTATTACTGTGTATACCAACTTTTACAGTACAGTATTATGGAGTACATTAAAAACGCTATTGCTACAAAACTTTTCTAACTTGGTTATACTCATGGCTACACAAAGAATAATAGTGCACTTAATCATAAAGTACTATTTTCTATGGTTAATTATTTATTTTCTCAAGATAAAAGCGAAGATGGTAGAAGTAACATTCAGTTTCATATTATTTGAAGTCAAAAATTTTTCCAATTTAAAAAAAAATTGGGTCTGCGTCGGACCAGACGGTGGAAGTTGTACTTCTTTGGCCATCCAATGGTATAGACAGGTAGACCTACTATTGATTTAATATATTTTGGGAAAAACTAGTCGTAACTTAGAGTAGCCCTACTATTTTGTAGATCTTTAGAAATAGCTATCAATAGGGTTTTAACGTAAAACCAAAAAAACCCAAAAAGTTCTTTTATAAAAACACTAACTAACACTGAAGGCATATTTTAAAATTAATATCCCATTTTTTCCTTCTTTGTTACATACGCTTATGAATACTATCGTTGCATCTGTTTTTTTGGTCACAGTTATTCTGAGGACCATGATCAGGGCTCACTTACTACACCCAACAAAATTAATGATCTCCGGAAGATTTTGAATATCGTCGTGAATCACCCTGCATATAAAATGTTTAATGACTGCCGAAAACATGTTCTGGGGACCATGATCAGTGCTCACTTACTACACCCAACAAAATAAATATTGCATTGTCATCGATCCTTGATAAGTGTGCAAAGTTTCAAATCTATCCGAAGTTTTGAAGGTTGTGAAAATCACGTCGTGTTCTGGGGACCATGATCAATGCTCACTTACTACACCCAACAAAATTAATATTGCATTGTCATCGGTCCTTGATAAGTGTGCAAAGTTTCAAATCAATCCGACGTTTTGAAGTATAGGAAAGTATACGAATACACGAAGAAAGGTATAAAAAGGCACTTTCCGGATTTTACTCCTAACGCGTGACGCAGGTTTCTCGACCGACACCCCATCCCGATTACAACGGGCGCAAAGAAGTATAACTTCAAAAATATTCAAAATATAAAATTGTCATTGTTTTAAAAGATGAATGTTACTTTAATAATTATAAATAGTAAGTAAAACATTCTTTGCACTCCCTGCATAATTATGTATGGCCTTATTTTTTTTACAACTCCTGGTATATTATAAACTGAATTCTTTTTGATTTATACATTTCAGGAAGATATGTACAAATATATACCTCTACGTCAAGTATTGTTTACTCTATACTAAAGTACCAGATACTGACTCTAAACAAACTAAACTTTCTACTTTTTTAATCGCAAACAAAACCAAATCAAGGCAAGTCCTACTCAGGGCTATAGATAGCCCTGAGTCCTACTACCGTAACAGTATCTGTAACTATCTGCGACCCAGAGAACAATGGAATCACCTCGAAGGTATAATTTGTCATTACTTATTTGTTGTTAGTTGTATCTAATACGCAATCACTCTATTGCACTGTAGTTTATATTTTTAAACTAATTTCAGTTTATCATTGTAACTAAGCTTGTCTGCCATAGTTTGTTGTTGTTGGTATTGGAAATGGGCTTCATAATTCCCACTGCAACAAATTCTAATAAAATATAAGCAAAGAATTAATACATTTACTTTTTGTTTGCAAATTTAGTAAGTAAGAGTTGAATTTTAGTAAAAGATAGGACAAATAAATTACGACAGAAGCTTATTTTCAAAATGTTATAATAAACTATTTCCCCTCTAATAAGCCTAGTACCTTCGACACATAAATTTATTATTCTAAAATAATTTCGTTAAACAAAAACCAATATTTATATAATCTTGACTATTAACAATATTACTAAAAAAGTAAAGTACTTTTAAATGCCAAGTTTGAATATGTGCTGCCTGGGGCTTTATTTATGGTTTAAAACTGTATTACCTTTTTTGGTCCTTCCCAAATCTTATATGTTATACAACCGGTTTCGACAACTATATTGTCATCGTCAGATCATTTAAACACAGTTGCAATAACGAATATACAGATAATAAAACACACAAACAATACACTTTAAAAGGTTTTTCACGTTATTATGAATTAAGTAGTCGCCATGAATGGTTCACTGAGAAGAGGCAGGTGTGCACTGCATGGAATGGACTCCACTCACAATTTTTTAATTTATCAAATCAGCATGATCTATCAGTGTTTGTATTGAGATAACTGTATTAAATATTTCATTAAATTTTGTACACTTTAACATTTAAAAAAGGTGTTTTTGTGGATTTATATATCTCAAATTGTTCAAGTGTATTATGAAGGTGTCATTAGGTCTTGTGTAAAGTATTTAGATTTTCCTACATTTTTGTAAGTATGGTCATGCTTTATTAAATGTTTGGCGAAGATGGAGGCTTAAATACATGTTCTGCGAACCTTCCCACAATTTTAAAACAATAAACCAAAACTACATGTGTTTATATCTAATATGGCAATAAACTTGACACACCTAGAAAAAATAACTATTCAAAGTCGATATTAACTATAAATACTATCTATAATTAACTTAACACTCAGAAGTAAAATACATCTTTTAAAATGTAATGTCTTTGAATATGTTCAGGCTGTAGCATTATGTATTATCAGTTAATAAAATACCATATTATTGTGTTGCTTAGTTTAGTTCCCTAAGTATAGTGTGTTTTGTTACATACATGGCATAGACTGTTGGAATACTGGTTGAAGTTTGCGTTTATACAAGTATGGAATAGATTTATTGCTATTACTAAAGTATAGTTAACTATTACCACGGTACCTTAACTAATCCTGAAACTAAACGTGTAAAACTTGTTTAGCTAATTATCTTAAACATCTAAAAAGACTCAATCCATAGTTCTTTGTACGGTGCTAACTATAAAAGAGTTTACCTTCAAGTTTAAACAAGCTGAATGCTTATCGAAATGTTACTGTACTCATAAAATATCACTAAGCTTATTTATAATAAGCCTGTTACAGTTATCACGTTAAGTATTTAATAGCAATTTTATTAAATATTTCAAAATGGTCTGTTTTAATACACCTTTGGTTATTAAACTCGTGTAAACCGATGGTATGCATTCTGTGATATTAAAACCGATCGTGTATTTTGTTTAAAATTATTTACAATTTTTAATAAAACGTTCGTTTTTTTTTTTTTTTTTTAAATGCAAATACACATGGACTATATATAATTTCATGCGGTTAATCAAGAATAAATGCATATACTTTAGCATCCTTTTCTAAATAAAAGAATATAGAAACAATTTCCTTTATTCGTCCCAAAGCGTAGTTTTCCGTATATCTGCCATTCAAAATGATAAAAAAAAAACTATGGAAATAGGCGAGCTATTGGTTCAACTTTAAACAGAGTTGGTACTGATAAATATACATTTTGTTTAGTAACGAATGAATTTGTTTAATTTATGTTTTTTATAACTTTAAATTCAAATATATATCATTACAAAATATTCCAATTTATTAAAAAATAATTTAAAATTTTAAAAATATTATAGAATAAGCAGCTGGTAAAAACGTGAAGTTCAGATGATTGAAAACGGAGTGAAACTTAAAATCAGGAGTAAAACTTGGACCAAACTAACATCTGTTGCATTAAAACATGTTTTGTACTAAAATATAATTCAAATAGCTTCAAAAGCTAATTTATGGAATCATTTGAAATAAAATGTGTATTTAATTTATTAATTTAAATGTATATAATTTATGATATATTTAATTTGCTTTAACAACCTTTTAAGGCTGTTTTTTGCATGAAGCTGTCTTCAAAAATGTTACACATTTTTTAATTGAAGTTAAATTTGATTTTATACATACAAAGAATCAAAAAACTGACGCTTGTGAGTATTAAATGTATATCGAAAATGTATATAATTAAAATCTTTACCAGAGTTCAGGCTTGTTGTAGATTAGTTCGTGATATAGTTTGAAGTGAAATATGCATTACAGTGCTACTCGAACTATTTTAAAACTGAAGTTGTCACTATTTTTTAAACATTATTACCTAACGGTTACACTTTCAAGCTTTAATATATTCACTTTGTTACTACATTTCTTAAAGTGTGCCGAAGCTGTAGTTCACTTTACATTGCGTGTTGCATGAAGTAAGGTCTACTTTAGCAATGAATAATAAAAGATGGCGAAGTCTCATTTCAACACACCATTATATGAATCATTTGTTGTTAAGCTCGCGCTCCCTGTCGGGTGAAACTAGACCTAAGCATAGAATAACAGCTGTTTAGCTTTCTGAAATTCAGCACATAACCAACTTGGTTTGAATTGTATACAAGATATGTTCCTGTGATTTAAATTTATAGTATTTTATTTTTTCTGGTAAGGTGGATTGTTTGCGTGTGCTTGATGAATGACACAACAATAACTCATATTCTTTATTCTAAGTAAATATGGAAAATGTTTACTGTATAAACAATCTGTTTTACTTTTCGAAACACTACTTTTCTATTCACGAATAACTTGAGATTACACTGATCAAAAATTAATTATTTTAAGGTGTACAACTCTCTTTCAAAGTCAACACTATTCAATGGTTCTAAACTATGTTTTAATATTTATTAGTTGCTTTACAATACAAACCACTATGAAAAAAAAAACACGCTTATCCTTGCATGGAAGAACTCAAATGTAGCAAATAAAATAAATCAAATCAAATGGGTAAATAAGGTGCAAAGTTTATTATGGCAATTAATTAAACATACAGCATGTATTATATCTAGGGAAATAATCTATAACTTTTAAAAGAATACGAAATTGGATTATGTTTTCTTCCCCCTACATTTAAAACAAAACATACCGAAAAATATTACTATGGTATGACCCTAATACATCGCAAATATCTGTTTCAAAGATATTTTAATTTATGGTCAAGTTTATCATGATATTTTAAAGTTTAAACTCTTAAATAAATGTAGCCGACATTTTATTTGTTATAAAATTATTATATTTTTTTGTTCTGTCATATTTGTTCTGTATAAAATGTATATTTTTACAGTCCCATGTCTGCTCCCTACAAGTCTTAGAGCATACTCAGAAACAAAATACAGTATTACATTATTTATCCTCGATAAGACCTCGAGACGTTCTGATTTTCCAAAGACAAAGCTGAATTTTACAAGCAAATTGGGTTAGAGAAACATATCGCTGGTAGTTGAAATTCATATTCAATAAACCAATAGATCCTTATTTTATTCCTTATAAATTGTATACTTTTAATTATAAAAATACGATTAAAAGCATAATAAAAGCGTATTTTGTTTTAAATGACATAAAATGTTGTCATTGTTATAAAAAAAATACGAAATGTCAATTTTATTTCATGGGCATATTTAAAAGGGCACTTTTTGAGTTTTTTGGGATTGATGTTAAAATTTTATTGATAGCTATTTCTGAAGAACTACCGGGCCGATTTTAGTGCTGTTTTATTTAAATGACAGAATTATTAGCAAAAAATTATAAAATGTCAATTTTATTTCATTGGCATATTCAAAAGAGCACTTTTTGAGTTTTTTTGTTGTTTTATGTTAAAATCCTATTGATAGCTATTTCTAAAGATCTACCAGTCCGATTTTAGTGCTGTTTATTTTAAATGACAGAAAATGTTGTCATAATTATCAAAATTTTTTGAAATGTCAGTTTTATTTCATGGGCATATTGAAAAGGGAACTTTTTGAGTTTTTTTGGTTTATGTTAAAATCCTATTGATAGCTATTTCGAAAGACCTACCGTTCCGATTTTAGTGCTGTTTGTTTTAAATGAAAGAAAATGTTGTAATTTTTATCACAAGATTATGATATCTCAATATTATTTTATAGTTATATTTAAATTGGCACTTTTTGGGAATTTTTTTTTTTTTTTTTTGTTAAAATCCTATTGATAGCTATTTCTGAAGATCTTCCGGGCCGATTTTAGTGCTGTTTGTTTTAAGAAACAGAAAATGTTGTCATTGTTTAAAAAAAAAATACGATGTCAATTTTATTTCATGGGCATATTTAAAAGGGCATTTTTCGAGTTTTTTGGGTTTTATGTTACAATCCTATTGGTAGCTATTTCT